>JAPSGF010000052.1:4321830-4349076 GCA_035772895.1 Perdix hodgsoniae
TCTCTTCTCTTCTCTTCTCTTCTCTTCTCTTTTCTTTTCTTTTCTTTCCTGAATGATTGAAACCATGTGCTCTAAAAATCTATAGTGACCATAAAGTAGGTTTCAAGTTTGGAAGTTTCCATTTTGCAGTGTCCTAGAAACTACCAAATCTACCTCAATTTATGGAAAGATGCATGAGAAGAAAACAAGGTCCACTATAATGCAAGGTGAAGTTAGGGAGGAGGTTAAACCTGTAAGACTGAATTAGCCATCATGTACTTTCAGCGGGTTCCTTCCTCACTTATATAAAAAGCTTGTGTGAATTTTGTCAGCAGTTTGATAACAATTGTTTTTGTTTCCACTTGACAGACACTCAAGACTTGCATTTAAATCATAGTAACTTAAATTTGCATTTCTTTTAATGAAAGTCATTGCCGTATTAGATTAAATTAAAAACAGAAATTGTTTCCACACATCTCAGTGCAAATGCAAGGTGCATTTGGAAGAAGTAAGGATAAGATTGAGTGGAATCATCAGCAGGAGTTAGTTTTTGGGAAGATGTAGGTAAGCAAGAGATTAAAACAGTTTGGAAAGGCTTTGCTTTAGGAACAGGTAAAAGGAGCTGGTTCAGCAGAGTTCATTTCTTCCCAAATTAATTTGCTCAGAGTTTATAATTGATTTGCATTGAAATTTAGTTTCTATAAATCCTCTATCCTAGTCCACTTAGTTCTGACATACTCTCTTCTTGCCTCTGAAATGAACACAAAAACTATATTCGGTGTTTCTGAAAACTTAGTGAACGTCATCTAAACTGAAATATTGATTAATGTTTATTCCTTGCATTTCACACTTTTTAATAAAACACTAGAACAGCTACATCAATTAAATGTACGTTTTTATTTTTATTTAATCTTTGAAGGCTCAGTAACACTATTCTGTGCCTTATCAATTCTTTTCTGCTTTGGATTAAGTCAAGTTGTGAACATTCAGCATGAAATATTATGGTCTAAGAAATTTCTTATCAAAGATCGTTTAAGTACAGCTAACACTTCTTTAGGTGCTAGGGTTAGTGCTGCAGGGAATAGATGAAATAAGTCATGGCAACACACAGCACTCTTAACATTTTGGGGATTTTCTTCCATCTTACCCTTGCCAGTCACAGAAATTGTTGAAAAAATAGGAAACTAATAAAAAATGGCAATAAAATGTATTTTAAGTATTTTTCATTACACTATCCAGCAAGGAGATGATAGAACATTTTTTATGAGTCATGTTGTGTAATAGGCATGTGCCTTCTAGCTATTGCAGTCCTTCCTATTACTTACTAAATTTTGCTTCTGGAAGGTAAAGCAGGTTTTTAAGGAAGAGAATTAGGTGTTGTAATGTTCTAACACCAATATCAAGGAATGGATTTCAGAGCACTAACTTTGGGCTGTATAAATGATTTTAAGGAAATAAGGGTGCCTGACAAAAATCAAGGCTCACATATGTGCAGTACCTTAAAATGTAACAGGGATGGAGGGCCAGTGGAGGAAATAAGACCCCCCATTTCCTCCTGCTGTGGTTAACCCGGCAGGTGGATGAACACCACATAGTTGTTTCCTCATTCCCCCCACATTCCTGGTGGAATGGGAGAGAGAATCAGGAAAAAAAAAAAAACAAAAAAATAGAATTCATGGGTTGAGATAAAACTATACACTAAGATGACAGAAAAATCAGTAAAGGATAATAGTTATGTCTGTATAAATATATGTAACAAGTGATGCACAATCAATTGCTCACATCTCAAGACCAATGCCCAGCCAGCCCCCAAAGCAGTAGAAGAGAGCCAAATGAACTCCTACCCCTTTCAAACTCCTTCCACATGATGGTATGGAATGTCCCTTTGGCCAGTTTAAGTCAGCTATCCTAATTCTGTTCTCTCTCAGCTGCTTGGGCCCTTCACTAAGAATAGCCTTGATTCTGTACAGTACTGCTTAGGAGCAGCTATAAACATCAGTGTGCTATCAACATTGTTTTTCTCCTGTACCAAAACATAGCATCATACCAGACAATGAAGAAAAATCCATCCCAGATGAAATTATGACTCCTACTTGAGAGGAAAACAAGAATTAATTTTCTTTTTGCCCTTTCTGATAGCACAAAAGCCAAGAGTTTGGTATGTGGAAGTTCAAAATCACAATTCTGAATACTGGAGTTTTTTTCTGCTGTTGTGCTGGGAAGCCACATGGGTACAACGTGAACATGATTCCGTACCTTTTCCCTGACTTTCAGTTTCACTCATCAGGGACAGGGAACCAAAGTCAAAGTATGACACGACACTGAGGAGCCAGTGATGAGGGCTGTTACTTTTACCAAGCCAAAACCATTTGACATGGGGGAATGTCCCTAGAATATTTACTAGCAAAGGCAAGACATGATTCGCTATGTAAAAATAATTTGCATCGGTGATAAGGGTGATGTATAAGTGTTATCTGAAGAAAATCTATCAGCATAGACATAGCTTCAAGAATACAATATAGCACATAGAACACAAGCCAAAGAGATCAGAAATACTGCACTGAGTCTTTGAGCAATTTTCCTTGTTAACTCTGTAAAAGATGTAATGAGACTATAACTGCAATCGTTCTTGCCTATATTACGATTTTATCATGCCCCACATTGAGATGTATGACTGTAATACAGGCTTATAATGCCATGTAATGTCGTTCTCTTTATTGTATTTACAGCTTTATTTTCCAATCAGTGTACAAGTATTTACATAAAAACTAAATATGTCCTTAGTACCAAGACTTTTATTGAGAGACTGTGCAATGAAATAAAGCTTTTCAAAGTACATTTTTCTTTAAAATATTTATTACCAGCTTTAGAAAAATCTGTGTCTCAACTTCAGTAAGTCTCTTGAAATCATTTTTGTTCACCATTAAAGGTAATATATAACAGCATTAGGCAGGATTTAAAAATCTCCAACTGATCGTATTTTGTTTCCCCAGGTTCACAGCAGGCAAGTCTCACATTGCTGATTTTTTTGTTCACATACTATTGCACAATTTCTATGTTTTTTTCTGAATATAAAGTGTGTAGCCTTTAATAGATTATAAGTTATTCTATGCTAGGACAGTTTAAACTAGGGAAAGCTATTAAGCACAGTTTTCAATCACAATCACATAATTGTAGGGGTTGGAAGGGACCTCTAGAGATCATCTAGTCCAACCCCCCTGCCAAAGCAGGTTCCCTAGGCCAGGTTGCACAGGTAAGCATCCAGGCAGGTTTTGAATGTCTCAGGAGAATGAGACTCCACAACCTCTTTGGGCAGTCTGTTCCAGTGCTCCATCACCCTTGCTGTGAAGAAGTTCTTATGCACATTTGTGCAGAACTTCCTATACTTCCTGAACATTGCCATTAATGAAAGTAATTTTAGAAGACTTATCTCTAGATGATAGTAGCTATTTGGCCCCAGGTTACGTGAATACAATTTTGAAATGATTTTGATTAGCAGCAGTGTTCAAGAAATTCACATCTGGAAAAACTGAATTTTAATAGGTCTGAAGATGCCAAGGATCTACAATAAGATAAGATCTGAACACTTAGACTTCAGTAGTTTACAATGCGATCTCTATCTTACCTGAGTCTCAAAGCATTCAGTAGTGGTAAAGTCAAAAATCTTAGGGGTAAATGTTTTCCCACTCTAGTCTTTAGAAACCTTATTTGTGAAATCACAGGGTGTGGTTTTTTGTTGTTGTTGTTTTTGTTTTTTTTCTTGTTGTTCTTTTAATTTTCATCTTCATGTGTGAGTGACGGTTATTGACTTCTCAGAGTGGCCAAATATTAGAAACATCAGTCTTATGGACCATAACTAATTCCGATATATACAGCTAATTAATAACTTCTGTCTTTAATCAGTGATTTTTAATGTCTGATTTCTTTTTTTCTTGCTGCTGCATGAAGGTAGAGCTTGCTACAGTAGGTGGACAAGTAGTGCATCTTCATCAGTGTAAGCTTTTTTATTCGCCAGACTTGATGTAGATGTGTTTCTCCATAAGTAGCTTTCTTTTAACTGCCTTTAACATTATTCTTTTCAATTCACATTTTATTTGAAACAAGATGTATAGAGTGTAAATGCATTTATTTTATTCTGTACACTGTCTCAAATGCATTTTTCAAATACAATTTCACATGTAGTTTTGGTTTCAGATAAAAGCACAAACTAAATTAATAAATGACCATGGTGTAATGGTTCAAAGTAGTTTTAAAAAAGCCTGTTAATTCTGACTGGTTTATGGATCTCCTGTAGATTCCCTTGATGTAGAAAGGAAAATACTGGAAGTGTGGTCTGGTGTCCCTTAGTCACTTTCTTGCTACTGCAGACAGCTGTATGAAATATCTTTTCAGGAACAGGTTGCTTCTCATAACTGATCATATATATATTTTTTTCTCTCTCTTTATTATATGTGCATTTCAGAACTTCCTTACTCTGACGGTTCAAAGCATTCCAGTCTCTAATAGAAATATAGTAATGATTATTGATTCTTGTGCTTAATTTGTCAGCTAATTTGGACACGGGGCTTTTCCTGATTATAAATAGACTGTGAAGTGGATGAGATACCAAATCACCAAAGCATGAAAGCTTTGAATCAGTGTGTGAAGCAGTACAAGTTGTTGCAGAGTTTGGGGTTGACACTAATTACTGCTTTATTAAAATAAAATACTGGCAAAGTAGAAATTATTTCTGAGGAATTAGTGTGAGTTTCTTCTTTTATTATTACTAATATCTAAGTAGTTTTAAACTTTTACTTAAACAGCAGTGATCCTTCACTCTGATAAAAAGAATACTTTGGATACGTATTTACCAAAGTGAAATCTAGGACTACAAGTAAGTACGCGTGCTTTCTGAACCAGGTCGAGCAGCAAAGTTCAGTGTTTCTGAGTAGGATTCATAACAGCCAGTTTACTGTACTGGTAATTGCCTACAGACAAATCTGCTAATACTGAACATGCGACCTAGGCATATAGAAAACCTTCCTTAATTGAAAGAACATACAAGGTGCCATCTGATTTAGGAAGTATCTAAAGCAACTTTAAGATGATAGAACTGGATTCAGATAGTGTACGTAAGTGACTGAGGCAAAAAATGTTCTAATTTCTTAGGAAGTGTGTTAATCACTAGAATTAAGCACCATGTATTAAGGACATGACTATGTGATTGTTTCAAGGAATTGTGGCTTCTTCCCTGCACAACAAGCAAACTGAGTACTACTCACATAAATTGACTGGTTGTTAAGGAACTTCCTAATGCCGTTCCCTGTTTTTGCAGGAAGGAAAGATCTCTGGTCTTACTCTGTTCATAGAATCATAGAATGGCTTGGGTTGGAAGTGACCCCAAGGATCATGAAGTTTCAAATCCCCTGCTACAGGCAGACCCACCAACCTCCAGATCTGGTACTAGATCAGATTGCCCTGGGCCCCATCCAACCTGGCCTTGAATGTCTGCAGGGATGGAGCATCCATAATCTCTCTGGTCAGCCTGTTCCAGCACCTCACCACTCTCTCTGTGAAGAATTTTCCCCTGAGATTCAATCTAAACCTTCCCTCCTGGAGCTTAAAACCATTCCCCCTTGTCTTATAACTATTTACCCTTGTAAAAAGTTGATTCCCATCCTTTTTATAATCCCCCTTTAAATACGGGAAGGCTGCAGTGAGGTCTCCTCACAGCCTTCTCTTTTCCAGGTTGAATAATCCCAGCTTCCTGAGCCTGTCTTCATAGAGGAGGTGCTCCAGCCCTCTGTTCACTATTATATGCTAAGAAAGTTATGATTATCAATGCCATTGCTGCTGTTTTAAGGGGAAAAAAAGAAGAAGAAAAAAGAAAAAAAAACCACAACAAATTCTACTCAGCTTTACTCAACTTACACAAGAATTCCAGGTTGTAAGTAGCAACTTATGGGAGACATCTTTCTGCAAGTCTAAGCTGTAGTTTCAAAGTGGGATGACACTGTAGATCGATTCCAACATCTACTGTTTCTTAGCAGTTAACTTGAAGCAGTTCCTTGCTTAGACTTTTTGCTTTTCTAACTTACTTAAGTCATAGTATGAGAAAGTGGGGAAAATGTTGAAGCCTCAGTGCATTAGTGTTCACTACGTCTTTTACAGAGTATAGTTCTTTATACTTGATTGATCTTCGTGCTTGACTATTTTGGGGTAAGGATTCCAGTGAACTGCCAGGTAGTTGAAACTTGGCTGTTAGTACACATCTACACCTAGTCTTTGATTCTGGCATTTTATCTTTTGCTTTAAGATGTACTGGTTTTCAAAGCACTTTTTTTCCCCCACACTCCTTTAACACAGTCTAATCAAAAACAGCTACAATGCAGCTTAAATTTTGTGTACTGATACAGGTGGCATGCTTTTCTCAGCTTGCAAATATGTGATCAGAATCAATAAATGTAAACATTTAAGCAGAATATTTTAATTTATATGATGGGTTTATTATGTGTATTTATGAAGCTGTGCTCATCTCCAATCTTTGGCCTTTTGTGATACAGGAAATCTGAAATATATGTTGCTGCATCTTCAGGGGCAAATTATTTTCCACAATACAAAACAGAAATTAGTTTTCTATTAGTTTCACTTAGTTTTTCGTCTAAGTGAAAAAAGACAACAGCTATTATCAAAATTTAATTAAGAATTATTTATCTGCTCTAGAAGATGATTGAAAGGCATTTATTTTCCTCTACTTCCCAAAAGGTGATTGTGCCTGTAAAATTTGCTGAGATTGTCCAAGAAAGTGTGTAAAATCCTCATCCATCACTGGGAGCCTCTGGTCAGGGAATGACAGTGCAGTAAATATCTTCAGCAGCTGCCTTTTAATGTACAAGCTGTTTTTGGTAGGAATTTTCAGCTCTCACATAAAACACACTGTCATGAGTGACTGCCTGTGCTCCAAAGTCATTACTATTGGGATGATGGAACATCTTTCAGAGAATAACCAAAAAAACTTTAAATGTCATGTCAAGTTTGCTGAAGCCATTTTCAATCCTTGTTCAAGGTTACATGAATATTGAGTATGCCTGTTTTTAAAAAGTTTGAGATCTATGAGACGGACTCTTCAGATGCTGTTACATGAATACTGGAGCTGGGTACAGGGAGGAAATCTGTCTGTTAATACACATCAGCCCAGCAAAGCTGAATCCTGTGACAGTTAATGCCAATGATATTTAGCAAAAAGTAGCAGATTCTTAAAATCGCTTAGCTGCCTAAATAATAAATAAGAACTGTTACAATGGAAATAGATTTTCTTACATTTCAAAATTTGATCAATTAAAAAATATGTAGGAAATTTAATTAACCAGATAAAAGTTTGGAAGCCATTGTGAAGTGCTGAGCAGTGTTTTCTCTTTGACTCAAGTGAGAAAGAAGGATCCTGTCAGTCTCTGTTCTTGATTTTATGGGAAATATGGATGCTAATCTAATAAAGTTGTGTAAAGTTTCTGTCACTTCCAGGAGACCAGGCTTGCCACTTTTTTCTTCATCGTCCTTGACTCTTTGAACATTATTAATCTTTTTAATGTGTTATCTGCATGTGAAATTTTGTCTTGTCAAGACATGTTTTTAAATTACAAAATATTGAAACTGTTGAGATTAGTTTTTAACTCAATAATATTGAGATTAAATTTATTTGTTTTATCTTTCACAGAGAACCAGAAAGCACAACCAGAGAAGTCATGTTCACGCCACAATATCAGCTTAAACTCGACAAGAAGCCCAGTCACCAAAGAGGTTACTTATGATGTGGAAACAAGTTCTATGGCATGGAACAAGGCTGCTGGGAGAAAGGAAGCCTGTAATGGAGAAGGCAACAAAGAAAGGAAAACAGAGCATAATGGTTCTCCTACTAAGGGAGAAACCATTCCAGAGGTAGAAGCTCTCCTGGCAAGGCTGCGAGCACTATAGAATATAAAGGATTAAATCAAAGCTTTAAAACAAACTATAATAGATAGCTTGAAAAGATACACTAATTTTTCATTATTGACATTACGTACTTCTGAGTTCAAAACTTCTCTATGTATTAATGCTCTACTTCCAAACTCCACAGCACTAGACTGTTGTTTTTTTTCTCATCAAAAGGATTTTTTGTTATGCCTTTATCTACTGAGACTACAAAAAAATATCAACAGAAACAAATAATACATTATTCCAAGTCACAGTCATTTTATTCAAGAAACTGCTGACCATATGTTTTGAGAACTTCTCAAAATAGGTGTATCTCATAAATATTGTTAGATCACCAATGCAAGAAAAGTAGTCTTATGTTTTCCACTGCAATTTCTGTTCTGAAGAGATATTAGTACCTAAAAGGTGTTATTACAGCAACATTTGCAATTACAGTAATGGGAAATGTGTATCACATAAATTTTTCAGACTTGTTGCAGTTTGAGTTCATTGAAGAGCTCCAAAGTTCTCTTAATCATATATGCTTTTACAAAATGGAAATCCATGGACAGTAAAAAGAAAAATCTATGCAGATTATATACTTTATGTCTGAATAATATATTGCTCCTCTTAATACTAGTTATGCTGATTATATCAAGATAATATATATATAAATTCTGTGAATGCAGTGTTTTGCAGTTGTATCTGTGGTGGGCAAAAGGTCTTTCTCCACAGTTATTTACCAGTGTCATTTTTTATCTTTTCACATGTGAATTAATATGTTTCTACAAAAGGAACATATAATGGAAAAGGTTTCTACGATTGGTTTTTCACAAACTCATTTTCCAGTAGCCCATAAAGTCTTATTTGCTGGCACAATAGGAAGCTTGCACATAATTGCATCTCTTTTATCGCACTGTCATTGTACATTGTTACATGTTCGCTATCATATTTATTAATTGCACATCATAAAGAATTGCTACCTATGTTACCAAGTAGGAAGCTACTGTTAGTATCTTTGCTCCATTATTTAAAACTTCCTTATTATTGGACTGTATTAGATATCTAATATCTTTCTTCTAAATTACTCTATTTTTCTCTACAAAACACTGAAAAACATGTCTTTCAATAAGAGTCAGTTATGAAACCAGTGTTTCAGTGCTTCAGTGCTTTTTATATCCTTGTTTAAGTTGCCTTCTTACTTTCTGCACTAAACATTAATAAAGTTAATTAGAACTCTGAAATTGGGCCTGTTTATACATACTGCATGGAGTGTTTTCCAGCCATCATGGGAATCAATCTCGTGTTTCTGGGGCTGTTGTAACCATCATTATATACTCTAATTACATTTCCTGCATTAGCTTTTGAAAAATAGAAAATATGAAGAGAAGCCAGGGAAAGATGCGGGGAAATTCTATCAGACCATCATTTATTCAGTGCTACTTGAAAACAATGTGCAGGGGTGTCAAGGCTGTCTTTGGTGCCTTTTAGTGAGTGAACAGCAACTGCTAATCTCATAAAAACTAAAGTGTGGGTCACACTGGAGTTAGCAATGTCCTCTCCAGTCACTATAGTAAGTTGTAAGCCATAGCTGTGCATAATGCAGCTATTGCTAAAGTACCACTACGTCTTCTGCACCTTGTCAACTGTTAAGACTTACTACACATGCTTACAGGGTACCATTCAAATTGCAGTCGACTGAGTACAGTATGCTTGACTAAATAAAACTAAATAAAATATATTTTGAAGAAAGAAAAATACAGTTGCTGAAGACATGCTAGAATAAAAGGGCTGGGAGTAGAGAACTACCTCTGAAATACGAACGTGATGGCCAGCTGAATGAAGGTGGATATACAAACTCATTTTCATTAACAGTTTCATTACGTTTGTTCATTTGAATAAGTGGGTAACAGTGGTAACAGTCCGCATCAGAAAACTGACAGTTCAGGACACCAATGTGTCATTTTTCAAGCAGTCAAATTAGTGAAGCTGTCTAGTAGAATTTTCAATAGTGAAGGAGCTCCTAGCAGCCTAGCATCCTCTGATTTAAAAAATAAATATTTACTTTTAAAACTATAGGTCCTAAGCCATCTTTTTGTACAGGCCGAGGAGCTCTAAGGAATGCATTCCAGGGTTTTTGATCTTTGTTAGATGTTGTGTTTCTGAATTCATACTTCCAAGCAGACATCAAATTAATTCACAGTTGCTTTCATATAAATAGGAGAATAAAAAAAAGCTTTGTAACTTTTCACAACCCATGTAAATACAATGTGTAGTTTTTCCCCTTCAGCATTTCTATTTACCATCATAATTTGATGTATTCAGGGTTGAAGTACACAGTCCAGTTGATGTACACAGTAGGTTTCCTCTCTACATTTCATCCTTTTTTATGAGTAAACAATTAAGATATTTTGAATAGGGAAAATACATGCATGGTTTAGTGGATTAAAGTAATAGTAACCTTGAGAATATTATGTCTGTACTCCATTATTATGTTCTTACGCTTTTATTAAAGTGTAAAACTCGGCTTCTAAATTGTATGGGGTAAATTGTTTTAATTCACTTAATTCAGTAATTGAGTTTAAAATTTAAAGCTAAATATTTTTTTTCAAAAATTAATGCAGACTTTTAATGCTGTGTGCTACTTATTTTTAGTAGGATGTTTTTAGTAAGTATCAAGCCTACTGCCTGATCTGTAGGATTGAACCGAAGGTTTCACATGAGGTGAAAAACCCTCTGTTTCTGTAATTCACACCTGAAGATTAAATCCCTATTAAAAGAAATGAAAAAAGAAAAAGAAAAAAAAAAAAAAAAAAAAAGAAGCTTCCTGCTGTCTGAACATAACTGTTCAAAGAAAAGCATGTGAGAGATCTTGTGGGGTATACTCCACTGTTCATTCCTTACTTGAGCAGTATACAGCAGGCACAAACAGCAGAGGCTTTTCTTGCCAGTAAGCTGTAAAGGTCTAACACAGTTTTGATACTTTACAGTCATTTGGGATTTTTCATTTACTTCAGTAAAAGAATTTTGATTATTTCATCAATTTTTAGTTTATACATACACTGGATTATTCATGGCAGTGGTCTAAATTCATACATAAATAATTCTAATGGCTTGACCTTCTCATGATATTAATGTTTGCTATCAGTTTCCTCAAACTATATGCAACCAAGCTTGACATCTGGCTCATGGACCATAGGTGATATACTAGTCCATGTGAACACAGAAGGAAAAATGATGGCAGTGACTTTATTACCAAACAGTACAGTGGCATTGGGAGTTGGTGGCTGCCATGGCATACAGTCCTGTCCTGAATCAAGTACATCATTAACAGAGCACAGATCAGCAACCTGGAAAAACTATTTACTTTGCATTCTCCATTAATTGTGACAATACTTTAAAAAGTTGGAAAAAAAAAAACCAACTCAGATGCAGTTGTTATAAGCAATTTTTCTGCAACACTTACTTGTCTTAAACCACCTTATATGAGCAGTCCTCAGCCTAACCCAGCCAAAGTCATACTTTCTGGACCTGAATGGGTTAATGCTAAGCAGCTTGAAGCACTGCAGCCCTTTAGGCTTCTGTAATAAAAGCTGGAAAAGAAGACATTTACTGTTAACTTCTGCAGCCGTTTCTAATGAGCAGGAACAAATTATAATTTTTACAATCTTTCCAAGCCTTACAATAGTTGGTGACTATAAAACAAATGGACAAGCAGGGGTTGGTAAACCCAAAGCCACAGCACCTAAAATATTGTAATAAGTAAACCAGAGTCAAGTGAAAGAGCCCAGAGAAAAAAAGAAAAAAAAAAAAAAAAAAAAAAAAAAAAAAGAGCAATATTTGCGAAAAAAAGAGCAAACACATGAACATTGTTTGCTCTAGAACAAGATAAAGTGTTGCTATACCTGTTTCTGTTGTTTTAATGTGATGTGTTTGTTATACGCAACTGAGCTAAAGCAGAAAAATAACTGCACTTAAAAGTCAAAGTCTGAGGAACTGCTTGTCTGGCTCACTAAATAAATTAAAAAATAATAGATGACTTGCAGCTTTTATGTTTTCAGTCTTACATTATGCCAAGTTATGCACAGGTAAGAAATGCTGAGATGATCGCCTTGCGTTAATTATACAAGAGATTAATCAACTTTATTTAAATTATTCTGGCATGTGATGCAAGCACCTTTTACAGTTTTACTACTTCTCATTGTGAAAGCATGCCAGTAAAGCATTCTGGTCACTGTAACACTACAGAAGAACAAATGAGAAGTGGTCCAGATACAATTTTTCTGTCTGTTCCAGAGATAGCCATTAGGTTTGATATGTTAGCTGAGTGCATTTTAAACTCCAAAGTACTTTTATTTTCCTTCAGAAGTGCAGCTTTTTCTTTTTGTGATCCATGCAATGTCATGCACTGAAGAATTATTAAGGGAAATATTTTCTGACAGTGTACCAAGCAGATGACTTGCATGCAACGTCAGTCTCATATACCGCGGAGGCATAACTCTTGAATGTAATCCAAAGAGAGACAGATACGGTTTTTCACTCCACCAAAAGAAAATAGTTTCTTTCATCTAAATGAGCTTATTCCACTGCTGGTATTGGAGCTGCATTTATTTCTGGAGGGTAATATACCTCTCTTTTAAAATCTGTGTTATATTATCCAGAAAAAAAAATAATAAATAACTATGGAAATATACCTCTGTTTTAAAATCTGTGTTATATTATCCAGAAAAAATAATAATAAATAACTATGGAAAGGCAGAATTGAGGAGACTTAGGAGCAGAGTTGATTAATGTGCTGCCTTTTTCTTCTGGGACCTGAAACTGCATCTAGTGTGGAATGAAGCAACTGGAAAAAAATAGTCTCATCTGACATCTTTAAAGGTCATGAAGGAAATGACGGTGGGTGATCCAGATTTGGTATGGCCACAGGTGTCTTGTCTATTTGAAGACGTATCAGAATATCCTCAGAATAGCAATATTGTTGGGCTGCTCGTTTGCAATGCTCTCAAGCTATAAAGGGAAGGAAGTCTGACAAAGATAAATATGAATCCTAAAAATGCTCAGAATATTTTCTTAAATTCAAGGGTCAGTCCTGCTCCCATTCACTTTGATAGGTAAAGAAAGAGCACAAGGAGTCAGATGAGTTCACATAACATCTCTGTACAATCATACTGGGCAATGCTGCTCTTGGTAGTTATGCATGCTGACACAGAAAAGGCAGTACAGAATGCAGTCTGTCCTCATAGTGTTTCAGACTGTGGAGGAAGCCACAAGAATGCTGGTCAACAAATTTGAGCTCAGATTGTAGGATCAGAATATAAGGGCTGCTCCAAAAGTAATGCTTCCTATTTCATTATGTTGGCCCACAGTATCAGAGATGGATGTCTGCAGTATGGCAATAGAGGTTGACCCTTCCCACCAGTATTCCATTACATGTTACCATGTGACAGATGGCAGCAGAGGGTCAGTCTGACAATGGTGTCTGATATAGGCATGCATATGAAGCAAAGGTATGGAACTGGACTCCTCTATGCAGAAAAAAAAACTGCACCTAGTGATATTCATTAATGCTTGGGTCACCACTGCTGGTGCAGATTTTTAGTAGCACAGCATGCAGACTCTTGTTCATTGCTGCTGAAAGTGCATGAGTAATGGTGATGACTTTGTTGAAAACTAGCATTTTGTAGTTGAGAATTTGCTCCGTGGAATAGTATTGTTTTCTTTGTATCTCTTGTAGTTTCCATGGAAACAAATAGGAGGCATTACTTTTGGAGTGACCTACATAATAATTGAAAAACAAAATGAAAAGCCAACAGTTCTACAGACACAAATACAATAAAAGACTGCTTTTGTAAATTTCAAGATGTCAAAATTGCTACGGAAGGTCTGCAAAGAAAACTTGAAGTATGTCAACGTTACAAGCCTGATGACTACATGCAAGCTACAAATTCAGAAGGACCTTTAAATCTCAACTACTTAGGTTTCTTTGCTATATGCTGTTCTCTCTCTTCTTGAAATTTTCAGTCCTAAGCAAACCATAACCTTTACAGTCTATAACTGAGTAACAATAATAAATACATAAACAACTTTTGTAAAAGTGCTGCTTAATTTGTTGCATCTTTATATGAAGATTGTTTTACACAGTTGAAAACATGCATTGCAACAAGACTCTTTCCATTAAATAAGACAGAAATGGCAATTATGTAGTCTGTTGATCAGATTTTTTACTAATGAAGTGTACTTTCTGCTAATGGATAGGAAAGCAAAGCAGTGAAGTCAAACAAGTCACCTTGATAGTATAATGCAAGACCCATCAATTTTGCACAGGCATTCTTCAGTAATGAATCCTGGAGCACAACCCATCAACATTTCTCCTGAAAGACAACAACTGCGGTAAAGGAACCACAGTAAGTGGTTTGAAATGAAAAATGGGATAAGAGCTTTCCACTCCTTTAAAATTGGAATTGATTATGCCAAATTTATCTACAAGGTGCCTGAGCAGTGCATTAAAAATGCTTAGACAGAAAAAAATATGCTCTCATTGTGCAGTTGGTGGCACAATGCCATGTTGTGCTACGACATCACAGTAAGATAGCTGGGGCCATATCTTCATACCTTTCCTTGAATCAGCCAACACTGTGGACAATCAGATGCAATAGAAATTCAAGTCGTTGTGTGTTTGTTTTTTTTTTGTTTGAGGTGTAACAGATTCAAATCCACAGTACAGGTTCAATGCTGAAACCATAGGATGGCAGAGGAAAAAAAACAGCTTTTTCTCTGTCTCCTCTGCAGAGAATAGTGGGCACTCTGGTCCACAAAGAAGAGAATGAGCTCTCATTAACTTCAGCTCCTGAATACAATTTTCTACTTCTTGATTACCAAATCCCCAAAGAAGGATCAGAAGGTTTTATTTTTCTCGGAAATACTGCACTACAGTAAATCTTTCTACAAACTAATAAACAGCTTAAATTCAGTAGCATCTAGGTAGAGCATCAAAATCAGCAGGCAAGAACAAATTAAACTCTTCTTGTGAAAGACTGCACAGGATCATTGCTTTCTGTTTCCTTCACAGTGTATTTTTAATACTAAATGCATAAATCTATATTAAAATAAAGATAGTATTTCTTTTAATTACATACAACTAAGAAGATACAGTGTTCACGCTGTACCTACTACCAGGACACTTTGATTAGCGTAGTTGTCTCACAGAAATAACCTGTCCCATTATTCAATGCAAAGCAAGTCCAATATATGAACACAGATGGCCATGGTAAGGGCCTAATCCTGTGACATCCCCTATATGTCCTCGTAAATACTCAGCTCATCATCCTCAAATGGCACAAAGTCATTCAGAGCACAGGGTTACTACAACCTTTCAGGATCAAGGCCTAATGAATAAAATATACAAAGGTGACTTGAGTAAAATCCTTTCCAATGTGCTGACAACAGTAAAATAAAATATTCCTCTTAGGACATTTTCCTGGCAGAACAGCTTGATCCCTGTATGACTGGCCTTGAGAAAAGAATGGGTAATGCTCTAACCAATTCATCCAACTGATTTTATGGCATTTTTGTTTTGCCAAATGTTGGGCATGTTGTGTAGATCACCACTGAAAAATAAAAATTGTTCATAAATGCAGCAGATGTAAAATATTAGATCGAGCTTGCAATATCTTTTAAACTTCAAGTACCTTGCACGTAAAGTGTACTGTTAATTGTTTCATTTGGAAAAAGAAAAAATATTTTGCAAATCTGCCTCATACTGTACACCAAGCAGTACCCCAGAAATCCAACTTTGTCCTTGACCGCTGATGAAATTTTACTATCATGCAGTAATTGCTGTGCCCTGAACTCTTATCCCCCCTACAGATTTAATATTTCTCCAAAGAGAATGGTTCTTCTTAAAGTGATATTATTTTATCCTTACAGTGCAGCTCACTAAACTTGCCTTTTGCCCCCTTGTTCTTAGACTTTAAAAGGAGACTACAGCAATCTGATAGAGCACCCACTGAGAAGAAATCAAAGGCTCTTGTTGACTTCAGAGACTGTTAGAGACAGCTCCTAAATGGGATGACTCAAAGTGCAGCTCTAGCCTAGAGGCAGCTATACAGATGGTGTTGTGGGGCTTTATTGTCTCATTGCTTCTGGCTCCAATCTGTGCAGTTTGTAAGTATAATTATTATTTTCTTGTTGCTAGCCCAATAAATATGATGCTGAATAGGCCAGTTGAGTTCTGCCTGCCTGAAATTTTAAGCAGCAAAAACAGTCCTACAATCACTATTCACATTAACACCTAAGTGCCGCCAAATTCAAGGAAAGGAAAGAAAGGCTATCAATCAAGACCAAGAATGGGTCTTGGGTACAGTTCTCATTTTCCTTAAAAGAGCCGCAGCCATTAAGTCCACTCAAGAAGAGTATACACTGTATCTGCAAGGCAGCATTTCTGTTAGTGACTGAACCAACTGAAGGGCAAAGCAACAGGAAAGCCATTTTGATGGCCACTGTCCCAGGACAAGCCGTCTCCTTATTGCCTGTTGTGATATCTACAGGCTGTACAGGTGTGGGATGGCTTGTTTCAGGGTCAGTTTAACAGTTATGCAGTGACTGAGGGCAAATGTGTTGGCCCACATTCTGACACACTTCTAGCATTCCTATATAATTCCTATAAGAGCAAAGTACATTAGCACGTATCTTCTGTCTATCCAGCACTAACATAGACATAGGTTACTGACTAGAAGTAAGAAATATCTGAGTGAAATTTTCTCTGTAATGCTGAGATCAGTCATGGTGAACAAAACTAACTCCCACCTTTAGCATATGTCAAGGTATAAGAGCGTAGTGCAGTATGTAACCTTACCAAGAAACTGATCAGGTTGTTTGCATGAAATAGTTACCATCAGTAGTTTGTGCATATGGTTGTCATTAACAAGTGAAAGAAAGTTAATGCCAGTGAAGTTAAATTAACATGAAATGCCTGACTTGTCTCATTCAGTCATTTGACAGTGGCATATGCTCCCGCTTTACACATGAAAGCTTAATTACAATATTTCAGGTGGAAAACTGGTTAATTATATAAAAATGAGACCCAGAAGTCTGTAGTATGACACCCTTCTTTGCTTCCCAGGGGGTATGATGCATGAAAGAAGATGCTTATTGTTGGCAACGTTGATCTATGGCCAGCAGGAAGGCACTGTCACTGAAATCAAGGGTCCCTGCATACAGTCCAGCTATAATGAAGAGCAAAATTCATTTTATACAAATTGTTCTTTGTAACAAAGCTCTTTTTCCTGGGACAATACACTGTCTCTTGTGTGAGATTCATCTTACCTAAGTTCAGACAATTCTGATGTAAAAGAGCCCAGCCAAGGTAATAACTCATTCTGGCTTTCCTCTTATATAGAAAAGGCCAGTTTGAACTCTTTCCACCTAATATGTAAAGAGGAGAGAAATGAGTCTATAGCCATGTCTATTTCCCTTCTCTGACTAAAGAGAGAGCCTGAGGGGACCAGCTCGGATGTGGGCAGATGAATCTGAACGTTTGCAAATGATTAGAGGGATCAGTGCAGTGTGCCACATGAGTCTAGAATAAAGGGTAGCTGAAGCCCTACTCAGCAATCTGTCATGAACTTCACTTGCATTGTTCTTCCTTGGCAAGATTAAAATAGCATCCACTTCTACACCTCTCAAAAGGAGGTGAGTTGAATCCTCTTGCCAGTAAATTGCATTGTTGAATGGCATTAGCACATTTTTTTCCTTCCACAACTTAAGAAATAATGGGAAATCTTATTCCTCATGACCTTTCCTTTCACATTTCAATTGACTGTAAACTGGACATACCTTCCCAAGGCTGAAGCCCAAGCTATGATCCAGTATTGTACACATTTTAATCTAGAGTTCAAAGGAGTTGTCCATTTTCTCATGGATTTTCAGCTCAGTTCAGCCCTCAGTTTATCCACCTTTGATTCAACCACCAGCATTCAGTCAGTAAGCCTATAGCAAAATGGTGATTCACCGAGGAAGTGTCTACTTTTACTCTTCATGCTGTATGTATCCATACCGTGAATTAGTCTTTGTCTTCTACAACAGCTATTCAAGGCCTGAACTATGTTGAAAATACACAACTTCTGCAGATACCTCAGCTTCATACCTGTGTGTAGTCACTTATAAAGCCTGTTTGCTATCTTACATTCTACCAGTATGAAAATTCTCTCTAAAAACACTGCATAAGATATACAATACAAGGCTGTATTTTCACCTTAGGTTTTTGATGACAAGAACAACTACTTGAGCTTCATCTTGAGGAGTTACAATGTGACTTTAACTTCTTCATAAAAATATATATATAAAAAAATATGGCTTAAGAAGATATCAAAAAACTTGCTGTTGTGTTTTTTTTTATTATTGTTTATTTCAGAAAACAAGATGAACAACAATAAGAAAAAAAATAGGAAAAATCACTTAAGCCTTCAAGAGGAAGCGCATTTCAAAATCCTGACCTCACGGTTTCACCTTCCTCTCACCTAATTGTATCTACATACAAAAGTGCATAATCCTCTGCAATAGTATTCCAAAATGCTTCATAGATCATAGGTGCAGCAACACACTTGAAAACCTCTGGCTCTGTGGCAGATTTGCACTGTCTTACAGAAAGCAAAAAGAGATTGTGTAGCATCACATTCCAAAAGGCTGAAGATTGTCACTTCAGTGCAGGGGATTTGTAAAAGGCACAGCTTTTACCAGAGAGCAAAATACCTAATCTAGATATGAATTTATTTATTTTTAATAAGGGGGAAAGTCAAATGTACAATCTTCCAAATTGCTGTAGACACATGGCAGCAGGACAAAAAGCAATGAGATTTTATTCCAAAGCAGAGCTTTGTATTGCTGAAGGCAGAGAAACCTTTATTTCATCAGCTCACAGGAAAAGCATGAGATTTTCTAGAGATAACTGCAATACAGTTAAGACAAAATAGTAACAACAACAAACGTCTCTGAGCCCTGGAGGGAAATTCAGGGACTTACCTGTGTCAAGCAGAGTGCTTATCCCATTGTGAGAAGATTTACATACTACTGAAGCAATTCAATTCTGTAAACACATCTAGCACCCAGCTGATCTCTCTTTTTACAGTTTTTTCAGTCACGTTAAAATCTCTTGTACAAAGAATCTTTTGTCAAGGAACTCAACCCATTTACTTCCCTACTCCATCTCCTTTTATTTATTTTGAACTTCACTCCTACCGACTCCATGTTCTGGCCTTAATTCCTGTACTGCAGGTAAAGCTCCAGCTTCCCTGGCAGTTTAGGAAGAGTCACACACTCTAAAGGTTCAGCAATTCATCATCATTTCCAGAAAGAAGCAAAAGAGCAGTGGTGGTGATTACTGACTCTATCCTAAGGGCAACGGAGGAACATATCTGTCAAGCAGACATGACACTCAGTGAAAGTTAGCGCCAACTGCTACCCTATGCTGCTCATCCATATGGCATTAATAATACTGACAGGAATGACCACTACAGACCAAAAGTCACTAAAGGGAACTATACCGTGGGTGGAAAAACTCGCAAGTGCCAGTTCTCCCTAACAGGAATCGTATTTCAGGTGAAAACAGAGTATGGTTTTGGAAGAATGGACTGTTGTTCAGTATGTGATTGAGAAAGGATTAAGTCCGCATTACAACTGTATTTGCATTTAATTAGTCTAGTGAAAGGAGAAAATTAATGACACTAACAGTATAAGCAGACTGCTCTAAAAACAAGTGAAGATCAGTGTACTCCCATAGAGTCCATTCAGAAGGATACTAAATCGATCTCCAGAATAACTCTGTTGTTTTAACTACACGCAAGTAAACAGGTGAAGATGGAAGGCTAGATACATGATCAAGTTCATAACTGAATCATAGCAAGAATCATAACTGAACTGGTTAGGTAAAGAGAAACAAGAGAAGAATGGTTGCAAAAAAAAAAAAAAAAAAAGACAGTTCTGGAAGGGACACAACAATAAATTCAAAAATTTGTGGGATAAAGTCAAAAATTTGCATGATCTGATTCAAGAGCAGTGGAAGCTAAAGATGGCAGTTCCTCCCAGAATGCCCCACCAAAACAGACAAAACCAAAACCAACCAAGCAAAAATACAAATGGGCAACAACAACAACATAAAACAAATCATGGATGTGAGTAGATAAGTTCAAATGTGAAGACTGAAAAGTAGTATCTGTTGCCAGATGTGAATAGAAGTACATTGGGTTTGAGAACCAGGATGATTTCAATGATTTCACAATAAGACAAACTTAACTGAGGCTTCTAAAGACAGGAAGAAAAAAAATTGAAGGCACAAAACAGAAAGTGATGCAACCTGAAATTCAGATGGCAGTTAGCAAGACATCAGTTTGTAAAAATACTGGCATTAACACAAAGATGAAGAAAAGTGTTGGTATCATAATTCAGCAGAGAAATAAAGCTATCAACAGACAACTACAGGAATGATTTAATATCTCCTTTTCATGCTTTCACTAAAAAGAGATAGTATGATCAAATGGCTGTCACAGTTTGTATGTGCAAGCAAGGGACAAGACCTCATTTTCTGAACAAAGAAACGTGGGCTAGAGAGCTTTAAAGGCACAAAAATGTTAAAAACTATCCCATCAGCTGGGTCTCTAGAAGTTGATCTCAGTTCATTCAGTGATAATCCTTGAGAACTCTTAAGGGTTCAGGAGGTACAGAAAGAGTGGGGAACAGCAAACATGGTGTGCAACAAAAAAGAAGTGACAGAATAATAGCGTAGAATGTCACGTACCCTGACATCAACATCACTTTTCATTCCTCTACAAAAAAACAATCCCAAAGCGGATTAGAAGAACGAATCCCTATGGGGACGAAATAATCTGTTGCACAAGTAAGAATGAGAATAAAAAAATGCAAGTTGCTACACTGAGAAAAATAGCAACTGTTCTTGTAAAACTGAAGCAAGCACAAGTGAACAACAGCATGGTATCTCAAAAAAATAAGAAATAAAAGGTAATTATCATATTAAGGCTTATATATACTCATGCAGCATGATACATCCAGAGAGTACTGAAGCCTTTCTGTTCAGCCCTAGTAAGTTTGTCCTGGGACACTGCTTTTCAGTAATAAGTGATTCAATAAGTGAGAAGAGAGAGGGGATTGATCAGAGGTTTAGAAAACATTGCCTAGAAGGAAAGAGTGAAAGATTCAGAGTTGTTCAATCTGAAGAAAAATGAGGAAGGATACAAAATAAAGTAGGGAAAAGAGGCGCAGAGAGAAGGGGAATAATCTCTTTTTGATGGCTATGATGATAATAATGAAAGTCACAGACTTGACTTAAACTGAAGTGACAACAATTTAAGGCAAAATAAAGAAAACTTCTCAGCTGTATGGAGAATGGCAGTGCATCCACTATATACAGTGCTTCCATTAAATACATCTCTCACTGGCAGAGGATGTGTTCTTCCCACTCTGCACATCCTTTCACTGCTTACTCAAATATCTATCAGGATTTCCATAATTGGAGTTGAACCTGCCTTATGGCAGAGTGATGGATTAAGTAAGCAATCTCTTAAGATCCCCTCTTGCCCTCTAATTTTTTTGTCCATCTGCGAAAACAGTTTTATCTTTTCATTTTGTGATAAAGTAGTCAGAATAATCCTCTGACACCTAAGCCAATCTGCCAGTGCTAACACCAAGTTGTGTGGCCCACGCAAGATTCTTTTTCTGGAACCAAACCTGATATTTGACTACCCTACACGGTGCAGATGCAATGCTAATACAGAGTTCTGCCCATAGCCTGTGGTTAGGGGAAGGGAGTGGGAGAAGAGAGGATTATTCCTGTCAAAGGGACAGAATATTCTCTGGCACTCCAGCTACAGCAAAGGCTTTTACTGAATTCAGTTCAAATACCTGAAGGTGAGGGTGGAGATTTCAATTTCTATACTTAATTTTTTGCTCCTAGAATTCCCTTCCTTTTCTTTCTAAAGCTCAGTATGAACAGACGGCTGCAAGAAAAAGGGTTTATATGAAACAAAAGAGAAAAAGGATAAGACAGCGGTAGAGCTCTGAACACCACCTAATCCTGCTCAAACAAATCTGCTATTTTAGATATTTAAAGAAAAAAGCCTGCCTACTTGACAAACCAGAATGGTTCCAAAGAAACGATTACAACCTGTCATATCAGGTCAGCCTGAAAAGAGTTTTCATGCAGCCAATGATTCTATAAATTACATTTACAGTCACTTCATTTCCCAGCCTGAAGCAGTACTGGGCAGGGCAAAATGAACAGTGACAAAAAATATGCAGGTTTTACACACCGGGGTTGTAAAGAATAATATGGAGATGGGAATGAACTTGACTGAATTGCAATGAAAGATTAATTGTATGACGTGTGAGTAATTGGTTAATGGGACTGGGTCAGCACCTGGTGTCTGATGGTTTGAAAAGATGAGAATGCAGCTTCAGCTATTTGGAAAAGGTTTTGCAGGCCAAAATGTTCCCAGCTCTGTAACTTGCAGAGTCTGAGAAATGAAATAAATCTAAATGTAAATTACGGAGTCATCTGATAGTCAGCGCTATTTTTGCTTTGAGACTAATATTCATATTGTCAGTGTTTGAGGTGTGGGGATACAGAAAGGCCAGAATGGGCATCCAGAAAGGAAAAATGGGCTGCACAAGTGAACTTGAGTGAAGCGTAATGCATTAACCTGGAAGTAATTAAAAAGAAAGGGCAAGGAGTAGCCTTGTTAGTGACTGCTCAGTGTATAACAGAGAGCCATTATGATAATATGGTACTGTAAAAAATGAGGCCTTGTCTGCTCTGCAAGGACATTAACAAATGAATGACACTTTTCCCATGAAAAGAAGGATTGCCCCATTGTCCTTCACCAGCATTTTCTCTGTCTTGTCAACAACCTGCCTGGATATTGCACTTCAATGCAAAATTGGCTGCATTTCAGTTGTATAATACTCATATGTTTTAGAAAGGTAATGTATAAACCTACAGCAACACTAAGAAAAATATAATGTAAAGATTACTCCACTGGGCACTTCCATTTTTCCAGGTGACTTTTAAAGATTACTCAGGAAGCTGTGTTGT
This sequence comes from Perdix hodgsoniae, assembly GCA_035772895.1. Lineage (NCBI taxonomy): Eukaryota > Metazoa > Chordata > Aves > Galliformes > Phasianidae > Perdix > Perdix hodgsoniae. The sequence continues at coordinate 4,344,842 of JAPSGF010000052.1, forward strand.
ATTTTTTTGGTACAGTTTGGTAAATCCACTCTATATCTATAAGAAATGAAGAAATTCCAGGTGATCTAATACAATTTTCTGTGACAATTTAAGATGCTTATAGCTTCTCATTGTAATATTTAGTGCTTTCTTAGAATGGATAGGGGATGAGGACTTCCATCTCAGCTTCTTACAGAGATGGGATTTTAAACCCGGACTGCCATAGTTGCCTATTGTATCAAGAATTAATGCTCCACTTCTAGCACTATGGGCAAGACATACCACTTTTTTGATCTCACCAGTATTAAGCAGAGTATATAGAGATATAATCAGAAAAGACTTGCAAGAAGCAAAGGACACACAAAGAAACTTGAAAAGTTTTTGCAAATAAAAGAGAAATGTGAAAAAGAGGATGGAAAGCATAGGCTGATCAGAAGGGAGAAAATAACTAATGGCATAGTGATGTCTGAAGTATTTAATCTCTTTCCTGAGTCAGTCTTCCTAACAACAGCTATCACTGATGTAGAGAAATGATCTTATAAGGAGATAGAAACATAGGTAGTATAGAATAAAGATGTACAGATAGAATAAAGAAATAGATGTTTTAACAACTCAGCAACTGAGCAACTCAGCACCACCATGCCACTTTCACTCGTCCTCCTCAGGAGGATGCAGGGAACTTCTACTCCACATCTGGAGCATCTCCTCCCCTCCTTCTTCGCTGGTCTTAGCATCTGTAGGGCTGTATCTCTCCACATTTGCACACTCCTCTCTCCTAGCTGCTGTTGCAAGGAAGAACAGACACAGTAGTTCTGCTTTCTTCATGATCTTCAATACCTTGTGAACATAAGAACCGTCCAAGTCATCGAGAGGAAGGTAAATATATTCTGTCTGACTAAATAGACAGGTCCAGAGGAATTAAAATTAAATGGTTTAATTTTCATATATGAAAATATCCAAGAACAAATTGATACAAAATAAATTACAAATACTGAAAGTAGGATTCTTGAACATCGTTTTCCCCTCAGGCTTACTCAGCAGTCAGGGTCGATGTGATGCCTGGCAGGAAAGAAAATGGGGCCACAAACTAGTGTGACAAATTCAGGAGGAGAAGCCAACCACACACAAGGTCCAGGCCACTTACAACAGGCTCCTGGACCATGAGCAGTTTGATAGACGTGGGCTGACAACGTGAGGCCATTAAGCTGTTGAAGAATAAACAGTGTCATTTCTTCCTTTGATGAGATTCAGTGGATCAGAAGGCATTGCTGAATCTTTTGAGACACTCTGATTATACTTCTGACATTAATCCAGACAATTTATTTCTTAAACAGACCCTGTGTAATTTTTTCTAAATAAAATTGTAATATGGTAGCTACATATCAGAAGGCCTCATAATTCATTGAGAAAAATGACCAGGACATTTTGCACTGGATCCTGACTAGTCATGGTTCCAGTTCTATTCCAGGTTTATTTTGAACTGGTGGGATTACAGAAAAGATTACAACTGGAAAATATACACATGGTACCTGGACATGAGGACTTGCAAGCATTTGGGATAATCGGATTAAGTCTTAAATTACTCTGTAAATTGGAGACATAGTATAAAATGAGAATGATGTGATTCAATAAACAACAAAGGGTAATACTTAAAAGGATTAATATAACAACACAAATATGGAGAGCTTGATTAATTCAGCAGTGTATTGTCAAGCAGTCCTAATTCAAGACAACAAATTACCATTACCGTTATAATTAGTGCTCTTTTTGCAGTTTGGGATGTATTTATAATGATGTAGCACTACACAAATTATTGTGCCTTGTTGAAGAGAATCTGGCCAGATTTTCTACATCCAGTTTCACTTAAGTAAAGAGGTAGAAAAAATGAATGCAGCATGGCCAGTGGCAAACAAAGTTGAAACAACTGAGAAAATAATTTTGGAAATCCAAGTTCTAAAGGGAATGGCTAACTAACTTTCTGTACAAAAGAAAAGATTAAGGGAAAACAGCTTGTAAATGTATGTAGGTATATACATGTGCTTATGCATATGTACACGTATGTGTATATGTATGAATACATGTATATATTTACATATTTGCATACTTGTTAAATATGTGTATACTTTATGCTCCCTTTTACATACACATGTACACACAAGCACAAAGGGAGATATGCCTGTCATTGTCAAAATCCACTGAGAGGAAAAACAGAGTGTAATCCAATCAGTTCATAGCACAGGGAAAAAAAAAGAATTTGAGTATCATCAAATTATGAAGTTATCAGCAGAATTTGTGGAATTTCCCTTCTACTCCCACACCAGAGTAGGTAAGGGAGCAGCCTGCCTTTAGAGGTAAGACAACAGAGGTTCTTATTGTACCTTCTTAGTAATAAAAGCCTGAGAATATGCTGCAGACCAGTGATACAATCAAGCACAAATATGACAAACACTTTTGGAAAGCACCACACACAGAGACCTGTAAATCTAAGAGCTTTTAAGTACGCATATGACTCTACTGTTCAAAGAAGCATATAAACCTTGAGCATAATGGTCTTTGCTAAAAAGAGGTGAAATGAATGGCAGTCTAAATCCCAGGCCAGCATTGCAACAAGGGACATATTCCACTGTTAAGTTGCATCTCCACTTGTAATTTTTTTTCTTTCTATTTCTCTGATATATGACACTTAGATAATTAATCATGTGATTTGCATACTCAAAAAGACATTCTAGTTTCATAGCACAGGAACACGGGACAAGTATCATGGGATGAGACAGGTTGGAGCTGATAAACTGGTATGCACTGCCTGCATGGAAATGACAACTCAAAGCAGTTTACTGACATGGGAGTTAAGGGACAGTACACATTGCCAGCCTGCAGTGAGCCTGCTCAGGAATCTTGTGTTGTCAGTTATCAAATCTGGGGATAAGTATCCGACAATGAGTTGGCAACAGCTACACCTTTGCCTTCAGGCATGACACTCATCATCAACAACTTTCAAGAAAAATGTTAGACAGACATCAGTGCAAGGTGTTTATATATGGTGGACCCCTCCCCAGAGCAGGTGAATGAACTAGCTTCCTGCCTTATACTGTTTCATTAATTTTCCATGTGGTGTGCCACAAAACTGCCAGAACACCTCCAGGTGTTCATGCTGATCTAATCCTTCCAATAGTTCTCCAGTTGGCTTCATTTTAGAGCCAGTTCTCTTTAAGGTTTTCATCAATGACTTGGATACAGGAATTAAAGGTATGCTAATTTATATTGTGGATGACAATAAAGTGGGAGGATCTGTTGACTCCCTTCCTTGAGGAAATGGTGCAGTTTTGGGCACCACAATATAAGAACAACATAAAACTATTAGAAAGCACTCAAAAGAGGGCTACAAAGATGATACAGGGTCTGAGAGGCAAAAGACTGAGAAGCGAATGAGGTCTCTTGTTTTGTTCATCCCAGAGAAGAAGAGACTGAAGGGAGATCTCATGGAGGCCTACACTTCTTCCAAAGGAAGCAGAAGGGCAGGCACTGAGTTCTTCTCTTTGGTGACAGCAATAGGACCTGAGGGAATGGCATGGAATTGTGTAAGGGGAGGGTCAGGTTGGGTATTAGGAATAGATTTTTCATCCAGAGGGTAGTAGGGCAGTGGAACTGGATCCTGGCACTGATCACAGCACTGAGCCTTCTGAAGTTCAAGAAGTATTTGGACAGTGCTCTCAGATATAGCGTTTGAATTTTGGATGGAGATCAGAGTTGGACTCAATGATCTTTGTAGGTCTCCTGCAACTTGGGATATTCTGTAATGCTGTGATTCTAGTTGCTCTGACATTTTCTTAGAGTGCTAGCTAAGTGAGGAAGCTCATGTACAATTGACAATACACCTGTTTCTATATAAAGTGCTATCCACTCAACCACACTACAGAAAAAGTCCTGTTTTCCAGCATGTCTAAACTGGTCTTCTCTGAGGCTGATTTGCTGTTTCTTATTTATATGAATAACACCATATAGCACATCAGTACTGCTTCATTGCTGTAGCTGTGCTACCACTTTTCTTAACCAGGTTACAGCACAATGTGAATGCCTCCCCTTCTCCACTGGCTTTTTATGTGACCAGTGAACTACAGCTGTCTCGTAGCGAAACAGCTAGGCTGTATCTTTTTTCCTTTTCCTTTTCCTTTTCCTTTTCCTTTTCCTTTTCCTTTTCCTTTTCCTTTTCCTTTTCCTTTTCCTTTTCCTTTTCCTTTTCCTTTTCCTTTTCCTTT
>JAPSGF010000052.1:4350024-4449004 GCA_035772895.1 Perdix hodgsoniae
GGGGGGATGGACCCCTCACCAGCTTTGTTGCCCTTCTTTGAACGCGCTCCATGGCTTTCTTGCAGTGAGGGGCACAAAACTGGACACAGTACTTGAGGTATGGTCTCACCAGTGCTGAGTACAAGGGGACAATTACTGTTCCTGCTGGCAACACTGTTTCTGATGCAAGCCAGGATGCCATTGGCCTTCCTGGTCATCCAGGCACTCTGCTGGCTCATCAGCCAAGCATCAAACAATACCCCCAGGTCCATTTCCTCTACATTCAATTAAGCTTTAACACATTTTTCAAGCCACAGTTTGTACATGGCACCCACTCTCTGGAGTATCTTTTTTGGGAAGCAGACAGGAATCCCATAAATAAAAATAGACTTACAATTTTAACCAGGTCTGTGAAGTCTTAGGCAAACAAAGCCTAAGACCAGGTCTCTATAAGCAATCACAGTATTGTTGTTCTCCTGAATTTTGAACTGAGATGGAAGATAAAGAATTTCCCGAAGTAGTCAGTTCATCTAACAGTTTGCCAGCACTCCAAATGTAATCCTAATCTTGCTCTCCAAATCTACATCTGTCAGGTTTCAGAGAGACAAGTAGATTTAAAGCAAAATCTTGACAACTGTTATAAAGCCAAACTTGAGGGCATTTTTGAAGGCAGATTAATAAATCATTATCATGTAGAAAAAAAAATAATAATAATCAAATGATTTTTTCTCTTCTAAAGCTCCACTCTTCATTCCAGAAATGCCATTCTTCCAAATACCGTTAGAGACAGAATGAAAATCTACAAGATACACATTCCTGGAATGAATATGTAGAGTAAGTATGAAAGTAAGTTCTAGAGAATGCAGATTTAGACACTTAATTCAGTACTCAGTCAACTACAGTTCACATAAATACAAATGTTCTCCCCTCTGTGAGTCTAATTAGATGCTCAAATTGGAAATTGCTATTTGGCATAAAATAAGTCAAGGTAATATTTCAACAAGATTTCAACAAGATTGTCATTTAAGATGAATGAATTCTCACTTTCCTTATAAACAAAAATATGTAAGCTCAGTGAAATAACTTACCATCATTATGAAGGAGAGAATACTAACTAGGAGCATCTGCAGGGGTATTGTCAACCATGTATTTTTAAAATTATTCAAATTGGTATACAACACTGCAGACACACCTGCTGGCATTTTGTTAGGTACTCGGGAAGCATTGGGCAAAACTGGCACAGGGGACATAAGAACTGACAAAGAAAAGAAAATGAGGAAAACAATGACTACTACCTATGCTGGGGAAAGAAAATGTCTGGACTGGGAGTAAATCTGAGATTTCATCCTCAAATAGAACTCAGCATATAACGCTATGCTCTGTACAATGCAACACTGAGAGTACTGATCTGATCTTGGCAGTAAAGAGTAGGCTACAAATGATCTAATTTATCTCAATTCATATCAGCTTAGAGGATTTGGAAGAGTTTACATGAAAATAGGTAACAAGGGAGTCACAAAAGCATGGATTTTTGAAGTCTTTAAGCAACAATGACTTTTCATGATGACTGATCTTTTTAATTGATATCTCTCTGGTAATCAGCAAGGAAATCATGAAGAGTAGGAAGGGATTTTTGTTTTGGAAATGTAAGAAATAAAAATGGAAAGTTTTTTTGTTTGTATGTTTGTTTTTGTTTTAATAAAAAGATTGCTCCCAATTTAACTTGCAGGGTGAAATACAAAAATAAATATCTGTGAGCATTTTTTTTTTACAGTAGTAAACAGTAATCAATCAATCATCAGACGTGATTATATTAGTCAGCATACAACCATTAAGCATAGAACTAAAATGCGATAAAATAATTCTGCTGATATCATTTGCAAAAACAAAGCTCTTGTGGTAACAAGAATGATTAGTAGAGGAAAAAAGTTCACAAAATAAGATTTTTCATGTAAAACCATTTAAATCAGAAGGGATGCAAAAATGAGTGTAAATAATGAATAGTGTAAAGAAAGATAATTGCTATCTTCTTCCTTTCTTAGGATAAGGCTAAAATGACATCTAGAGACACTGAAAGACAGCAAATCCAAATTTAAATAAAGAAGAACAGCCTTATTAAGTAGACAAAACAAAATGTGCAACCAACCTGTGGAACGGACTGTCACAGGAGGTTCTTGAGATTAACAAAACCAGCAAGATTATAGGAGGTCTATACATAATCATATTAATAAAATTGTCCAGCTATAATGTCAAACATCCAAATCAAATAAAAATAAAAAGATGGGATTCCAAGTTTCACAACTGATCTATAAGGAGAAAACATGTCAGGAACTTGGTGATGTTAACATTTGGAATTCTACAAGCATTTGGTATTAGCTGCTAAGTAATGCAAAGTAACCTACAAATTCTGACACATAGGTGCAAAAATCAGTCAGTGTCAATACCCACAGTATAACAATTCCTAAATTAGCATGCTGTTCAATTTCTACATTCTATTACCATTTACAAGTTATTCTTCCTGATAGTTGCCTAAAATGAAAAATGTAAATTTTCTTAAAGATCTGTCAACAGAAGCAGATTTTGTAAGTAACAAGGAAAGAAATTTGCAAAATTACATTCTAAAAATGGCTTTCTTTTGGAAAAGAATGAATGCAGACTTTGCTTGAGGTATTATAAAGTCAATGCAATTATTGGAAAAAGAAAAAACAAACCACCAGAAACGTATAGCTTAAATACTCCATGGTAACAGTAGCAGTAGTTGTCGTAGTAGTAGTGTTGTAGCAATCCTGAACTGAAGACAAAGTACAATCAAATCTATGGGCAGAACTGACATATTTCATTGAAACATTGCTGTAGCTGCTACTGGAAAAAAAGAGAATAGTGTGAGAGAAGCTTTCTAGTATGCAAGACACATTTTCAGGGGCTGACAGGGAGTTGACAAAGTTCAGTAGAGTGAAGTGCTGAGTCCTGGATCAGGTCAGAAATAACCCTGTTCATGAGCTTGTGTTAGGACTGACTGGCAGAAAAGCAGATTTGCAGACAAGGCTCTGGACATCCTGGTGGAAAGGTTGTCCATAAGACAGCAGTGCACACTCATAAGATCATAGAATTATAGAATTGCAAGGTTGAAAATGACCTGCAAGATCATCTAGTCCAACCATCCTCCCATTAACATTGCTCCCACAGGCACTAAACCATATCTCGTAGCTCCTCATCCAGATGCCTCTTGAACACTGCCAGGGACAGAGATTCCACCACCTCCCTGGGCAGGCCATTCCAGTGCCTGACCACTCTCTGAGAGAAAAAGTTCTTCCTTATATCTAACATAAACCTCCTTTGGTACAATTGTGGCCATTTCCCCAGGTCCTGTTTGTTGGCTGGGAGAAGAAGCCAAGCCCCTCCTCATCACAACGTCCCTTCAGGAAGTTGTAGAGTGCAATTAAGTCTCCCCCGACCCTCCTCTTCTCCAGACTAAACAATCCCAGCTCTCTCAGCCCCTCCTCATAAGACCTGTGCTCCAGACTCCTCACCAGTTTCATTGCCCTTTTCTGGACATGTTCCAGGTACTCAATGTCTTTTTTTTGTAGCCAAAAACTGTACACAGTAGTCAAGGTGTGGCCTCACCAGTGCTGAGTACAGAGGGATGATTACGTCCCTGCTCTTGCTGGCCATACTATTTCTAATGCAGGCCAGGATGCCATTGGCCTTCTTGGCTACCTGGGCACACTGTCAGCTCATGTTCAACCAAATATCAACCAACACCCCCAGGTCCCTTTCCTCTTCACAGTCACTCATCCCCAAGCCTATAGTGCTTCATGGGGTTATTGTGGCCAAAGTTCAGGACCTGGCACTTGGCCTTGTTGAACCTCATCCTATTCACCTCAACCCAGTGATCCAGCTTATCTAGATCCCTCTGAAGGGCCTCCCTACCCTCAGGCAGATCAACACTACTTCCCACCTTGGTGTTATCCGCAAACTTACTGAGGGCACGTTCAATCCCTTCATCTAGGTCATCAATAAAGTTATTAAACAAGATGGGCCCCAGTACTGACCCCTGGGGGGCACCACTTGTAACAGGTCACCAGCTGGACTTAACTCCATTAACTACTACCCGTAGGCACAGCCCTTTAGCCAGTCCCTTACCCAAAGAAGAATATACCTGTCCAGGCCATGGTCAGCCAGTTTCCCCAGGAGAATACTATGAGAGACCACGTCAAAGGTTTTGCTGAAGTCTAGGTAGACTACATCAACTGCCTTTCCCTCATCTACCAGTCTCTGCATCACCCCTGGTAGGCTCTCGTACCAGCTGTGTAAGGAAGCTATCTTCCACACACTCTAGAAACCTTTTGGACTGCTTCCTCTGTGCTGTATTATATTTTCAACATATACCAGGGAAATTAAAGTCTCCCACAAGAACAAGTACTGGTGATTGTGCAACTTCTGCAAGCTGCTCATAGAATGCTTCATCCATCTCTTCATCCTGATTTGGTGACCTATAGCAGACCCCCTCTAAGATGTTGCCCCTACAGGCCTTTCCCCTTACCCACAGACACTCAACTTTCTCATTCCCAACCCCAAGTTCTTCAACATCAAAACAGTCTGTAATATAAAGGGCCACACCACCACCCCTCCTTCCTCGTCTATCCCCTCTGAAGAGCTTGTAGCCATCCACCACTTACAGCAGAGAAGGACATCACAGCAAAAAAGTGTTGCCAACAGATGCAGAGACCTGATCTGTCCCATGATGAGACATATCTGTAGTGCTGGCTACAGTGTACAGTACAAGAGAGTTGTGGATATATTGGAAAGAGTCCAATGAGGGGCCATGAAAGTGATGAAGGGACTTTCCTTCCCAGTGTAGAAAGTTTGAGAGAGCTGGGGCTGAACTATAAGCAAAACAAATCTCTCAGAAATTATTGATATGGACTATTGAAATATGATTGTCTTATTATAAACTAGTGTTGATTAGGTTACACAACTGCCTTGAAAAACTTAACACCGTCCAGTAGCTACAGACCATTATATGAGGTACTGAAGATATTATTTCTGTCTCTGTTGACTTTGGATTTCCTGTAATATGCTGAAATTTTAAGGGAACTATCCCATTTCATTACTTTCATTATGAATGCATCAACTTCCCAAGAAAACAAGTGTTTAGAAATTAAAATCTGCATATGGAGAGGTGTAGAAGCAGAGCGTCCCGGGGGAGCAATTCACAAAACTGTTCTGTTCATTCTATCTACTTTTCTCCTGCATTCAAGGCCTGTACAGACTGGAGAGTTGGACAGGAAGGAACCTGATGAGTTTCAACAAAAGCAAGTCTAGAGCCTTGCACCTGGGGAGGAATAACTGCATGCATGAGTACAGGTTAGGGGATGACCTGCTGGAGAGGAGCTCTGTGGAAAAGGACCTGGAGGTCTTGGTCATGAGCCAGCAGTGTGCCCATGTGGCCAAGAAAGACAGTGGTATCCTGGGGTGCATTAAAGAGAGTGTGGCCAGCAAGTTGAGGGAGATGATCCTCCCCCTCGAGTCTGCCCTGGTGAGACAACATTTAGACTACTGTGTCCAGTTCCAGGTTTCTCAGTTCAAAAAAGACAAGGAATCTCATAGAAGGAGTCCAGTGGAGGGCCGCATTTATGACAAAGGTCCTGAAGCATCTCACATGTGAGGAAAGACTGAGCAATCTGGGTTTGTTCACCTGGGAAAAAGAAGACTGAGAAGGGATCTGAAAGATTTTTATAATTATCTAAAGGGAGGTGGAAGGCAGATGGATGAGGCCAGGCTCTTCTCAGTGGTGCATAGCAATAATACAAGGAGTAATGGCCTGAAACTTGAACACAGGACGTTCCAAGCTAACAAACGGAAAAACTTCTTCATGATAAGGGTGACATCACTGGAAAAGGTTATCCAGAGAAGTTGTGGAGTCTCCTTCTATGGACATATTCAAGACCAGTGAATACCTACCTGTGCAATATATTGTAGGAAGCATGCTTTAGCAGAGAAGTTGAACTCAGTGATCTTTTGTGGTCCCTTCCAACCCCTGCATTTCTGTGATTCTGTGATTCTCACTATTTCCACACTAGAAATATCCAAAAGGTCCCCTAAAGATATTTCAAAATCACAATCTAGTCTAGAAAATAGGAAAAAGGTTATGGTATTATTAATGTGCTCAACTATAAATCAGCTGAGGCTGTATCACACTTCTACAGGAGTAACTTTCTTAAATCTAAACAAAAGACCACACTAGAGGGTTTTTTTTTGTTGTTTTTGGTTTTTTTTTTTCTATTTCTCTCTCTCTCTTTTTTTCTTTTTTTTGGCATGTTGAAGTACAGCGTGCGGCCTTGGACTGACAGTCATTGCTTTTTATTATCTTTGGATTTATTGCTTGTTTCGCACTTGGACACTTCTCTCATTTTTCTGAGTATGGTTGTAGCATGACTAAAGTTGTAAGAGGAAATTCTCATCCTGTCCCTTTTTCTGAACAATTTGTCTCTAAATAGCAACTCATATCCTGCCTTTCACCATTCATTACTGTTAGATAGTGGATAACTGGCCTATGTGAACCGAGTCACTGATCTCAGTCCTATCCTAGCAAAGTGCAGAAATACTGTCACAGCTGTCATTTGTTGGCACCTTATTTATAGACTCAGTAGCATATTAATCAGTATGTCATGGAAAGGTGCATCACAACATTCTCTTTAAAAAATTTCAGTACTTTTTTTCAGTATTGTAGTGGTACCATACAATATGTCATCAAAGAGTCATCTGATACTGCTTCAGTGATTTCATGTTTTCCTTCATATAATATAAAAGGTATGTCACAGATAAATCCCTTACCCCTGGGTAAGAAAAAGATTTTAATTGCCTCCAAACCAATCAGAAATCTTATTTTGAGCTTTTCTGTAAATGAATGCTATTCTGTGGCACACAAACAGTATTATGTGTTTTTAGAAGAAGAAAATGTCTTTACTTTCTCAGCAGATTTGCCCTGTGTCCACATTAAACTCACGATCACTTAGCCATATCTTCTCAAATCTATAATGGACCATCAAACAATCTAACTGGAAACTTAGAAACATATGCAAAAATTTGCAATACATGGCCAGTGTCAGCACACGTGTGAACATCACAGTGATGCATAAATCACACTGGTTGAACAGTCTGAAACATGTAAATCCTGTTCCCTGTCTCTAGCTGTTCCTTTAAAGCTTAACATAGCAATCTACTTCCTTCTCTGTAGCATCAAGGTGAATCTGGCTGGCCACGCTGACATGGTGGCCAGGTCAATGACCTGAAGTGCCTGATCCAGATTTGTTTGCTTGTTTTCAGCCTGGTGATTTTTCTCCAAGTTACAGCTCAACCCTAGAAGAAGTAATGCTGACAAAACTGATGCTCTAGTCAGATGTAGAATAAGTGCCTAGGGATAGAGGTTTCTTCAGCTGTCTCTGTCACCAGCTGAAAATGGTCACCAAACAACATGGAACATCATTGTACTTGGGGCAGCTTCCCTTTGGACTATTTCCATCTTTCTTCCCTTTTAGTCCGTGACCAGGCCACTCTCTCATAGGATGAAACTTGAAATGGATCACTGAGCAGACATTCCCATTCCTCCACTCCGGTAGCATGACAAGTGCATCTGGCACTTGTGAACCCTTCTTCCTTCAGGGATTTGTGACCACTGAGCTGACTGAAGATTTTTCGGAATGGCTTTTTCAAAACAAAGCATTCACTTTTTCAACAGAGCACACATGCAGAACAGAGAGTTAAAAATAACATAACCTTCTTTGGATATTCCCTTCCTCCTTCTAAGCAAATTTTCCTTGAAGCGTTGATATAGCCCACTGTATGCAATCTATTTCCTCCAGTTTATGACTTTCTCTGTCAGAGACTCCTTCCCAGCTGCTGGTAACAACTTATTACTCATCTTAATTCCCAGTAAACTATGCCATCTTTAAAGCTTCATTGTCTCTCCTGAAAGTAGGTCTAGCCTGGCAAACTAAAATTTCCCTTCCTAACTAAACTACTCCTCAATAACTGGCTTCTTAAGAGAGAAACTATGTAGGGTAACATTGCATTTCTTCCATCTCCTATATCTTTCTCAATTCCCCTAATTTTACCTCTTAAAGCCTTTAACTCTGTGTTGGCAAGCAGCATATCTACCTGAAAATGAGGTAGAGAGGGTGCGGACAAGCAATCAGACTGGAATCTTTTCATTCTCTGCTATATTTAATATATATTAGTGTTAATATTATAAAAATGTTATACATATTATATTATGAAAATATTATAAAATGCTGCTCAGACATATTTTTTCTAAGTAAATGGTAACAGAGCTTTTATTTTCTAACAGGGCAAAGAAATGATAAAGAAGTATCCAGAAGAATGAAAATTCCTATGAACTCAGGAAGGCTAGATGGCATCTTCTGTGAGAAACAGTTATGTGCATATAACCCCTTTCTACTTTAAATCTCACTGGGAATAGTACTTAGGATATGGAAAATCCACATTAAATTTCTTCTTTTCTTTGAGAGATTTGAAGCCAGTGTTGATACCCCACAAGAAAATTGTCTGGTAAGGTTAGTACAGGATTGTACTAACAGAGTGTAGGGCACCTCAGCACGTGAACACTTGTATCCAAGTCTTTGTTCCAGTTCATGTACAATTAACAATAAAATTAAAATAAACCGTTTTGGAAAAGGAGATTGCAGGTGTCCCCAACCAAACGGGGAACAGAGCCAAGTTTTTGTCACTTCCAAATCGTTCTCCAACCACTGCTTTAGTGAAGGAAAGGTTTGTGATTACCTTCAGATTTATGATGTAGCTGCTGGAAAATAAATTACCAGCACAGCCCTAATTGTAATATAGAGATCATTATGGGCCATAATGCTGAGATCTGGATTTTATTTTGCCAAAGATCCTGTGAATAAGTAAGGAGATTTCCGAGTAGCAGGAATGCACAGTTCACTTTTATCTCAGAAATAATGGATGCTTTCTTGAAAAGGACTGTGATATTTGGCTTTGAACATAACGATGACTTTTGTCTTGCTATGACAGTAATAAATCTGCTGTGGATGATAATTTACAGATTTCATGAGAATTCAATTTTTTTTATTAAAAATATTCTTATCTAAAACTAAATGAAAATATTTACCAATCTAAATGATAAATTTTCTTTCACAATCCTCATGTAAGTCACACTACATAAACAATGGCTTTTTGTAGGTAATATATTAATATATGGGAATTACATTTAGAAAGTGTGTATCTTCTAACATGATCAAACACAGAGCTTAGTCACATAAATATAAATGAAAACCTGATTGTGTTACTGTTTGCAGACGCACAGTGCGCTGCACTGATAACAGACATACAAGTGCACACAGTATAGGTTATGCAGGACAAAGAATGATTTTGTATTGCTAGTCTTTGTTGCTGTATTTGTTACAAAAAACAAAACAAAACAAAAACAAAAACAAAAAAAAACCCAAACCAACAAACAATCAAACAAAACAAAACAAAAAAACAGATACCTTGTTTTGTAATGATATTTTTCTAGCAAAATATCTGAAAAAAAACTGTGGAAACTGTTGAAAACAGAGAAGATGAAGATATATATCCCATCTCCATAATTGTCCTGAATATTTGACTGAAAATAAAAGAATACAAAGATCCTTTTATTTATTTATTTATTTTTAAAAAAGTTCTCTCTGCAGCAGATGGTTAGTTGCTATCTCCATAGACTCTGAGTGGGCATCATTTCATTGTCTTAAGCAAAGACATACCTACAGTATAAAAAGTGCTCAGAAGTAATTTCTGATAAACATTTACAGTAATTGATTATTTTTCCCTTTTGAACATTTAAAGATTCTGAATATTAGTTATTATCTAGTTGAAGAACACTTATTTATGTCATTTTTGGAAACTGAAAAAAGTTTCACAGGCAGCTGTAAGAAAAATTAAAATATTTTTGGATGTTTACCAACACATATACACAATAATCAATACATTCATTGTACAGTTTTGAAAATATGGCCTTTCAACAAAAATTATTTGTGTTCTATTCTGCTTAGTTTAGATTTCCAGAAAGTATCAGATTCAGAAGCAAAATTTCATTTTCAAATGGGAATGCCATTGTAAATGGTTATTTTCCTTGACAGTTAATGTAATTTTGACTCTCAAATTACTTCTGAAAAGATTTAGAAGTATAAACCAATGTATATTTAGAACTATAAACAGAAATGTAAATGCTAGCTAACCTCTCTTGTTTACTTGCAAGAAGCTATGGATTTTATCAGATGGCACATTTAATTCTAGACTGCACAGCATTGTAGGAAAAACTGGCTTTTGCTTCCTTGGGGGTCTCAAAAAAGTTTTTTTTTTTTTTTAAACTGTTGCTGGGAAAGGCCACTACTGCTGCAGACAGAAGTTGAAGTAGGAGCATGAATACCTTGTCTGTCATTTTAAACTAGTGAACAGCAGCTTGAAGTGTTCTGTCCTCAAGCAGAAAGTTGAAGAGTGTTACCTAAAAAAATACCTAAATTTCTTTGTATGATAATACATACTGAATTCTGCTTGTATGTTGGAATATAGCCAGATTTCCAGCCTCAGCAGAAAAAAAAAAGACCTATCTCCTTTTTCTCCTTTTTCTCTGTGAAAATTTGTATGTTCAGTCCTCAGTCCTGCAAAGGTCTATGCAGGAAAAACAAAGTTCTGCAAAATTCACCTAATAACAGCAAACTCATGTTCTTGGATATAAATGCCATTTGTCTTTTTAGATAACTTTTATTTTAGGGTCACTTAAATAGGAGGAGTAAACCAAAAGTTTACAGGTAAGTTAGGATATAATTTCCTGTTCTTCTTCCTGAGCAGGTAAACTGGCCGTTTCTTAGCAGCCACTTTTATTTGTCAAGGCAAATATCCAGATGAAATAGTGTTTAGTATTAAAAAAGTTTTACCAAATGTTCTTAGTATAAAAGCAAATTAAAACTTCTGCTTAGAAGTGCAATTGACTAGGAGAAACACATTCAAAATATGTAACTTAAGGGATTTCTGTACTGATGCTATGAGCTACACTACTTAGCATTTGCCAGTAAATGAGAAGTTATGAAATTATTTTGATGCTACTGTTCCTAAGAACTAGAGTTTGATATTTAACCAACAGAGAGATCTTACTTGATTTTACTTGGAAAAACTGTATTTTTGAGAACTTTGTATCTTACAGTCATAGTCGTATCTGTCTGGAAAATATGCCTTACAATGAGACAATATCTTGAGAATTATACTCATTACTGATGTGATTTTAAGTCTGCAAGTTGGAAATTAAATCTGAAATTTAGCTTTTGCAGTCAGGATGATTGGTGTGACTTAGGAACAAGAAAAGTTAGAGGGGAATTGAAGAATATATGGTGCTGTTTGTTATCAATCACTTTGAGATTTGTTTCTAGCCTCAGGTTTTAGACTGGGGGAACAGGTCTTGCTCTAAGCTTATTGTAGTTTTATACCGGACTCTGAATACCAGCAGTGCATTCACCTGTAAAAGCCTTTTCACATCATATGGAGTTATCAGATGAATGGTAGAATTGATACTTAACTAAATCTTTATAAATGCAAATTTTGTCTCTGATTTCATGACTTGTATGTTCAGAAGTGCACAGGAATTTTACAACAGAATAGAAGAGCAAAATCAAGTTGACTATTACAAACTGAACTAAATTCTCTTTTCAGATGTTTCAACATCCTGCAATCTTGTTAATCTTTTGCTGATATACTGTGATATACTTTGAGCTGATATAACAGTGCAGTAAAAATAAAAATCAGGCATCATTCTTTCCTAACAAATTTCAGGGCTAGTAAGGATACGCTGAAGGACTGTGTTTATTGCCTGAGGATAGAAGTCCTCAAGGAATTCCTTGTAACTGAACAGTATAACTAACAATCAATCCTATGAATCTCAAAAAAATATGTGAATACATGGCTGAAATAAATATTTCAGTCATTAAAAGTAAAAAATAAAAATTAAAAAAATCCACTTACACTACTAGGGTTATAAGAATAGCTGCAATCATTTTAAAACAGAACATTAAAAAAAAAACCACAAATAAACTGAGTGAATATCATAGGTGATTTATAATTAGTATCTGTAAACAACTCATTAACATGGAAAGAAGAAATAGGTCTTAGTAATCTTGAGACAGCTGGAGATATTTTTTAAAGCTAGACTGAAGATTACAATTTGTATGATTAATCATTATTATTTGCTATGCTTTATCAGATATAAGACTGAATTGTTTGTTTAATTCCACAAACACGTTCTAAGGTGCTTTGCAGACAAACTCAAAATGACAGGAGCCCTACTCCAAAGAACTAGCATCTGATTTATTTATATATTGTTAGAAACACGAAAGCCCAAGAGAGCATATCACTGCATTTAAGTTATTCATGGGTGGGAGGTGGGAGAGAAAAATATGTTTCTTCTGTTCAACCCAAGAGAGCTGTCAGCTATTAGGACTCTGAGACATGTATTTGCTTTGAAAGTGCAGCAAATAGAGAATGAAATCTAGACAAAGGACAATTTAAACAGCTAGAACAAATGAAACAACTAAAATAAACATCCCCTAGAGGACTCAACAGTTTTCACAGCTACTTCAGACACACTGACACTTGTGATTATAATGAATTTTGCAACCATGCTGGCTTTTCCTACTAGATTTTGCAAAAGCAAAACAGAATAACAACCAACTCACGCTTTTTGCCTCTGAAGAAGGCTTGGAGAAACCTTCTATTCTGTGGTCTCCTACGCTTTCAAGACAAGTAAAGGCCATTGAACATGAAAGTGCTTCCTATCTTGACATCAACATAAATCTTTTCAGCTGAGATTGTCAGAAACATAGTAGGCATGCCCATGTTCCATCAAGTCAACCTTATTGTTGCTCTGTAACATTTTTTGTTAAGAATTTATCTTCTAGTCTGGGTTACATAGGTTATAGAGTAGGATGTACTCGATCAAAATGTATGCAAGTATATGCATGCATGCACACCTTTTTGTCCTCCCTTTTACAATTTTTGAGCATAGGTAATTATTTAAACAAAATTTAGTGACTAAGAAAAGGATTTACATAAGTCACTCTGACATTAATGCCTCCTAATTATTCCCATAGAAAAAAAATAGATACAAAGAGTACAGTAACACTATGGTAGAGCAAATTCTCAGCCACAAAATGTTATTTTTGAACATAATACTGTTAGCAGATTTCTGCATATAAGCTGATTAAGACACTCTTCATTCCATGGTGTGACAGCCGTGCATGGCTTCCTGGAATGTGGCTTGTCTTTCATGTCACTATCACCAATGCTGAAATGCACCACTCACTGCTTCACTGAGCTGACATCCACTGTTTGGTCTTCATTCCATTGAAATCTTGCCTTTTTTTTTTTTTTTTTTTTTTCTGCTAACAAAACTTTTTCTTTGCTTCCTTTTAAATATGGAGATCTTCAAGTGTTCTTCAACCTCAATCCCATCTCATTTTTAAAGATTAAGGCAGATTGCTGAGAAGTGAACACCTCTAGGGTATAAAAGTTTCAGAGTACAAGTTTATGTGTTAATCAATAATGAGTGATTATTTGTATAGAGACATTGCTATTGGCAGTAATTATTATAGACAGTCACATTCAATGCACATTTGAAAGCTACCACTATAAATATTTCTTACCACATTTCAAATATAGCAGCGAAAAGTCAATATGACCTGTAGACATGGTGGATGTCCTCCTGACTCATTCTGACAAGGTGCTGACATCTACCTAGAGACAACATAAAAGTCCACGTACTTGAACTCATCCTTACATTTGTCTGATTTATAACTAGGAGACTGTACAGGTGCACACAAATATGCACACATATGCTCATCATTGTGAAATGCTGGAAAAGGTTTTGGTTAATAAATTATAATTGTTTCTTCAAAGTAATGGACCTAAATCAAAGGTCATTTTTCAAAAATAGGCATGGTACAGAGAAAACAATGCAAGATTAATAGCTTCCCCCAGTTTCCAACCTCTCCCAGCATCATGCAGATAAGATGAAAAAGCCTCTGAGAAAACAGATCATGATTAATTTACATATATCCTCTGCCCTGATATGAAATCGTTTTTGGTAGATAAAGGCTTTTTCTTTTCCCTTGAATGTTGTGTGAAGTCTGAAAATGAAGAGTTCATTCATGAAACCTAATGAAAATTTTCTCCTTAAAACATCTCCCTCTTCCAGTTTTCTAAGAATTACTGTAGGAATATTAATTCTCTCCTGTGCTGGGGAAACTCCAGAGGAACCCACCCATTGAAAAGACGGTACTGTGAGCACAGAGGGCAACATGAAGGGTCTGACTACCATATGCCTTGACTTACTTCTTTTTGTTCCTGAATTGAACCATGCAGAGGGCTGCACATATCAAGCTGAGCTCAAAAAGGCAGAAATCACTGAAAACCTTCCTCGCTAAACCTCTGCTGTGAGGGGAGAAATAATTTCCCACAAAACAGGGAAGAAGTCCCCACTCAACAAAGGTAGTAGCTGATGGCCTGAAAGTGGAGATGGCATTAAAGGGCCAAACACAACTATATATGTTGAGGTCATCTTTACAAGGTATAAGTTTTGCCTGAAAGAGAACTAGGCATGGACCCAGCTACCATATTTAGACCTTTAAGCATTTAAATCAAAATACTGGCTAGTTGAGGTTAGTCAGCTGAAATTTACCTCCATGCAGCAGTCACTTCAATAGAGATGAATAGCCAGACAACTCATATACAACATGCATTACATGAGGACTTCTTGAAAAGTAATGCTGCCTGTGTTATTATGTTGATCCATGAATGTTGGTTGTATGGCAGCGAAGATCAAACCTTCCAAATGATGTTCCATTGCATTTTATTGCTATGTGACATATGACAGTAGAGGGGCAGTCTTTCAAAATGATGTCTGACAAGGAAGAGTGTACAAAACAAAGGTATGTCAATGAATTCCTCCATGTGGAAAAAAATTCGCCCACTGACACTTTCTGAATGTTTATTGAGACCAAACAGTGGATGAGAGCACAGTGAGGTAGTGGGTGATGTGTTTCAGCAGTGATGATAGCAACAGTGAGTCATCTCCACTGGTGCATATTTTTATGAGTACAGTGTGCAAGATCCTATTCATCGCTGGTGAAAGTGCATAGCTAATAGTGGTGGCTATGCTGAAAACTAGCAGATAATTTGCTCTACCAAATAGTATTATCATACTTTTTGTATCAGTTACGGTTTCCATGGAAATCAATAGGAGGCATTACTTTTTGAGAGACCTACGTATGTCACATTTAGAGACTACTTTAAAATCTTTGTAAAAATAAAAATTTCCTATGGAGAAAAATAGACAGCTTAATGAATTCATAGCAAAGCAAGGCTTTCCCCAGAAACGAAATGAAACAGAATATTAGCCAGATCTTGCAGACAGGATTTCACAAAAAAAAACAGCTAAGGATCTAACTGCATATGGCAGCTGCCGTCACCAGCTGCCCTCAGGAAGAGGGCACTTCCACCTCAGCCAGGCTTACCTCTGTAATTTACACTTCAAGAGAATCTTTTATCTAAACAGCTCAAAGCACCTGACAAACATTACATTTGTCAATCAGAAGCTTTCAATGCATTAACTTCCTGGTACCTGAAAAGAAACTGAGGCACGGTATGATTAATCAAAATTTTCTCAGAAAATAAAAAAAAGAAAGATAAAGAGAGGGAGAGGGAAAAAAAAGAACACTACAGGGATCGAAACAAGATCTTAGGTAACTGACTTCAAGTCCTGTACTTTAATCATAGCTAAAAAGTTCTTTGGCAGATGAGATATATTTGCCTTCCTAATGAGCTAACAAAGTGCAGTAATTCTTATTATCACAGCACAACTGTTACTTTTGAGTTGTGTTGGCGTTTCTGCATAGCTGCTAAGACCGAAAGGCAGGCTAACACTATACAACCTCTCTTGCACACCGCTATCACACATTTGAGACTAAGCACACTGTCAAGCTAATGGGGCCTATGGAGATTATTCTTCAGTTTCTCCTACTATTACTTAATTTTTGAACTCTGAAATTCCAACTGTGAGAGACACATATATCTGTGAAGGAACAATAGAAAAAGTTGATGCTGTCAAAATTCTTCCTACTCAGTTTCCTCAGGGAACCTTCCTTGAGAATATCTTCACAAGGATTTTTCTGTCCTGGACAAGTTTGGCCGGAATAAGAGCACAGGCGGCTATGAGCACCATGTGTGTACTTCTGCACTGTGGATAAAACTTCTCTTTAACAAGCTGCTGCTGGGAAAAAAATGGCTAGTTAGCATCTCTCTGCGAACTGAGTGCTTGTATTTTCTTGAATCAAGCAAAGTGTCTTTAACTGGCTTCCACACACAGTCT
Source organism: Perdix hodgsoniae (assembly GCA_035772895.1). Lineage (NCBI taxonomy): Eukaryota > Metazoa > Chordata > Aves > Galliformes > Phasianidae > Perdix > Perdix hodgsoniae. The sequence continues at coordinate 4,366,436 of JAPSGF010000052.1, forward strand.
CATCTTGGATGTATTTCTGTATCACTGAGTTTGAAAAGGCTGAAATAATATTTAATTACTTGGGCAAAAGATGAAGCAGCTCATCACCATGCTGCCATGACAGTAGTTAAAGATTGAAGTTTTTAAGAAGGATTTAAGTTATGGATATCCCGATATCCTGTGTATTTGCTTTACTCCTTCCAGAAAACAACCTTAAAACACAGACAGTTCAGATTTTCTGAAAAATTCCAAACTCTGAAAAGAATTGGCTACTTGAAGTTGCATCACTCTCATGCAATGTAAGCTTCTATTACATTCTATGATTTTTTAGATTGTTTTGATCTCTGTTGAATCCTGAAATAGTTCAGCAGGTTTCTTCTTGAGCAGAAGCACAGAACTGTGCTTTCAGGAAACTTGACAAGTTCTTCACCGCCTCATTGACTTCAAAGAGATGTGCTCAAGATCTGTCTCCATTCTAGAAAATGTTACGGCACATAAATACTTTACTTATGATTATGTTAGTAGAGAAAGAATATACTGCTTGCTTACCAACTAAATGAAAACTGTGACTGGAGCTGCCATCACTGTAAACAGTTTTGATCTCTAAGTCCCTTTTTTAACACATATAGGAATGGCTGAGTCTGAAAATATGAGGTTGGCAGAATGCTAACAGATGTGCAGACAAATAATTGAAAACATGCTGTGATCAACAGCATTACAACCCACTTTTGTGGGTTTTTTGTAGACACAGTTTTGACCCATTCTTTCAGACTTTTCCTGCAAGACCAAGTGGCATTTTCAGCAAAGCCTTTCAAATGTAGCATACATGAAGTAAGTTTTCATACTCAGAAACTTTTTGATTTTCCCTTTCTGCATCAGTTTCTCCTTGCAGGGCAATGGAGAGGATCAGGGAGACTCTTTCCTTTCTTATGTCAGCAACCAAGTCAGGGAGAGGTAATGGTTTCTTGCCATGTTCCCTAGCCGCGACAGTCTAAAGGACAGTCTGGTTCCTATTCATTGTCTTGCCAAGAAAGAAGAACAACCTGTTCTTACTGTCTGAGAGAAAAGGGATCTTTGTTTAGCTCTAGTCTCAGGCTTGATGATCTCAGGCTGTAAAAGAATGAGAATGTTCTGGAGGTTTTCCAAGCAAAAGCTGTCTCAGGATTACAGCACCTCACTCAGGAGCTGTCACTTCTTACATTGTCAGCTGAACAGAACTCCTGACGTGGGACAAAATAGTCCCTCCCTGGCTTAAAATGTCTGGTATAACCCAATAGCAAGAAAAAATAACTAAATATCTATGTTTTCAATTATTCAGAAAGTTTAATACAGTATCTCTCAGTACTTCAAACGAAAGTGAGGCACTTCCACTCATAGCAGAGGGTCACTTTACCAATAATTCTAGTAATATAGGAAAGACTCTATTTCATCCTAGTCAACAGAGCCATGCTTGTGATAACTGAACACTGGCAGAAAAGGACACTGGAGATTTAGCTGTATCCAAATGTGAATGATATTTTTAATCTAAATAGTATCAGACTGTATTAAGGAAGATTTCAGAGGGGAACACCAAGAACTACAGTGTTAAGAAGTCAGTGGAAATCTGAACTGAACTTTTTGCTTTCTTTCATCTTGAAACTCAGAGATGACCTGCCTGTCAGTACATGGTCTGTATTTGTCCACCACTGTCCAGACAGAAAAAACTCTAGAGTCTGCTGATCAAATCAGCTATGTTAGCTTATGCTCATGTTCACCCTCATTAGGCTGATGAGGTGATTTCAGACTGATGATGAGGGTATATAAGCGACCCTTCTTTGGTCAGAGTCAGTGTTTGTAGAAGCAACAGTAAAAAGCCAGACTGACGGTCTCACAAAGAGAATATTTTCAGTTCATTTTTCAAAGAGTATGTTAGAGTCAGAGCAATATTATCTATTTGTTACTGCTGTATGGATGGAAGGACTTGCATTATACTGTTTTCTTCCTGGAAGAGAGAACAAGTTCTGAACAAGTATTTATCAGGAAAAATAAATGTGCAGTTATATAGACTGTGAAATGCTAGACTGAAATGGTGGGTAAATAAAGAGTACAAGTATAAAATACAAGTGTGCAAAATCAATGGACCAAGCATTATGCTGATGTCAGTCCAGGCTAACTGTGTTTGGATTTCTTCTAAATTTGCAGAACCAGAACAAGAAACTCACTCTTTGTATGGGTGGCATGAGTACACTTTCCATGTTGTATATGGAAGAATATAATGATTCATCATAAGCATAAAAGCTCTTTAATATTTTCAATGAGTTAATTATATTCTGACTTTATTAACAAAATTATATCAGTTTTTGTTGTTGTTGTTGTTGTTGCTCTTTTTCTTCACTCCTTTATTACGTTACCATGTTTTGCATTGTGTACTTCATTATGTTAAGATTGAGAAATGGCATACAAAATGGCATTTGAAACAGTGGAGGAACAGAGTGTGACAAACCAACCTATTAAAGAATAACCATTTTACTTCACAGAACAGCTACAATTGATGTGACAGCAGCACACTACCATCAAAAAATGCTCCATTCTCCCAAGTACTGTACTTAATGAAAATAAAGCACAGCCTGTCTCCCAAAGATCTTGTGACAGAGCTTAAACAACACATTAGAAACACATATTTTAAATTAAACCATTTCAGAAATCAAATAGCAAAAAACTCATGCTATTTTCTATAGCAAAAAATCCAATTTGCTTTCTAATTCAACAGTTAAGCTTCCAGAGCCAACAGCATTATGTGATTGTACAAAATACCATGAGATTACAATTAGAATTTGAAGAACTCCAGACTTTGAAACTTCTTGAACATTACTTGGTTTAGACTAAATTGTGTTAGGAAACACAGCACCATGAAGAAGTTACAAAGTGAAAAATGTCTTCTGTAAATATGTGGTATGCCTTTCCATCAGGTACGTGAAGGTCTGGTTTACTATACTTGAGCCAGATTATTACCTAAAGAAATGCAACTTTCTAGTAGCAGGCACAAAATGCAACAGACAACAGGTTTACAGAATTATTCTATAGAAAGTGATGTAAATCAAAATTTAACTTAAGAAAAAGCATCATTTTGACAAAAGTGCATTACAATTAACATTAACTATATTGATTGGTCTATAACATTGCACCATTTACCAATGCAATCTAAAAACATCTGCTGTTCTCTAACTGCTTATTTAGGTGTCAGTTTATGAGTTTTCTATGCTAAGTGTCTCTCTAAATCACTTTTTCTTGAAAGCTATTGAATGGAGGAAGAATACCTCTATCTTATAATTAGTGCAAGGATGAGGAAGGTATCAACAAGATGGCAATAATAAGGCTTTCAAGGAAAGTATGTCTCAATAAAAGGATAAGGAAGGACTATTAAAATAGCTAATTGTAGCCAAATAATGAAACTGTTTTAAGAAATCACAAAAAAATGCCTTAGAGGCTGTAAATTGGCTTATATTACCTGTTATGTAAAGGCCTGACTAGGAAATTTCATGTCATACACACTGTTTTGTATCACTGCCTTGAGCTTCATAAAGTGGAAGTCTGTACTTATAAGTAGATCCATTTTCTCGACTTGATACTCTGCTTGAAGAAGGAAAAAATCAGAGGTAAAAAAAATCATCATGTAATCACAAGATAGCATTTTTTCTTCTAAAAAGAAAAAGCTACAGATAATAGTTGTGAAGAAATGATGGTGACTGCCTTTTGCACAGCCACATCTGTCAAGACACATTTTCAATGTAATCACTTGATTTCAGTTCGTGTAAAAGCATAAACTGAGCAATCACCTCCAAAGAAATCAAAAACTCCATCATAAAAAGCAAATGGAATACAACATCCCTACATTCCTCTAATTTCTGTTCTTGCCCCTTGCTCTGCAGTAAGCCATTTTTATTTTTTATCATTGCAGAGGAAATTCATGACAACAGAGTGTAGGCAGGGGAGCAAGGCTATCTAAGCAAAGACCAAAGTTTGAACAAGGTCAAAATGTGAAAGAAATGGACAACGCAGTTCTTTAATGTGGAAACAAACAAAATGCATTTTAAGACTTTTGAATAACATTCAATTTGTAAAGCAATAATGGTTAGTGGCCAACTCTGCTGAAGAGAATGGATAATGACTGCCTGAAAAACTCTTGGGTAGAAATAAATAGGAAATGTACTTGCATCCAGAAAAATCATAAATATATATTGATGAAGACAGATGTGAATTTAAACTTTCCCAATATTTTTACATATGTTACCCAGGAAAACCAACTACTTCTTAAAGGGCTGTGACCACATAAGTATGAACAATAAGAAATGAATAATAAATAAGAAAATGAATCTACTTCTGTATAAACATGCATAGAAGAGATAAGAGTGTAACTGGAAATGCTTACCAAACAGTAACTAAACACAGTTTGAATGGAAGGATGATGCCTTGGATGGATAGGCAGCTAAATATTTGTGCTTCATTTGGAGTGATGATATGTTTTTTATTGATTTTCTTCATAACTTCCTCTTTTGATGGCAATAGTTTTCAAAAAACTACTTTCCTACTTTCTTTCTATATTTACAGTTTTAAATTTAGTTCTTAATCCCATTATTTTTTGAAATTTTCTTAATCCCGATTCATCATTTGATACTACAATCTTTATAATTTAAATGACCATAACATGACCAGTAATGCTTGTATCTGTCCAGTGCATGCAGATAGAAACAGAAAACAGATCTTTATGTCCATGTAAATGAGAAGAAAAAAGGTGCATCTGTTTGTTAAGGGACATGGTTGTGTGTCCACAGCTCTTCCAGTGATACTTATATTTGAGTGACAAAACAATGGCTGCTACAACAAATCTTGCACTAACTTTAGTATTTTGGAGCAAAACTGTCAAATAATTATCCTTTCTCATATCCCAAACACATGAGCAATTTGTCCAGTGGACACTGATCTCAGGTCTCAGAAGAAAATATATGTTACTTAAGAAGAATTGACAGAAGGCTGTACCCCAGACTACATGATTGTAGTCAGGCTGTGTACTTAGACGGTGTTAGCTGTTACAACTGAGACTTACATAGGCTACAGAAGTTGGGAGCAGTCTCATGCTCATACGGTCTAACAGAGAGATCTAATAGCAAAGGCCTCTGCTTTTTCTTCATTCACTGAAAGAACCTCTGCAGATATTGAGCATGAAGTGATTTGGAAAAACTTCACACTTGCAAAGCTGTTTAATCTGAGACTGGGCACTTACAGAGTACTCAAATCAAGCCCAAATGCCATTCAGTTGAAGTGGTCAGAAAGGAGAAAGTCTGAGCAAACAGCTTTGAAGGCTGGAGTGCATGTACAGCATTGAGAGATAGAACTTGGACATGCAAGTTTCTTCTTCATGTAAGAAGAACATCAAAATGGGCATCCATTTTCTTATAAAGTCCATAGAGCACAGGTGCTCTTTCGCAGTGGTCACACACTGAACATGAAATAATTTTTTTTGTATTCTAGATATCTGTGGTTTGGAACTTTAAGATTAATATGCAGAAATTCACAGTCATTTCAGAGAAAGCTTGAGTGGTTTATATTTATGTTTGCATAATCTCACAAACAGAGCAATGTGTAAGCTGGATCACAGCAAGTGAACATGTACAGAGAAGAGATCTCACTGTCCTCTGAATGTTTGCACAAGGAGGAGGACCAGTAATAAGAGCCTGTACTTGAGGGATGAGGCACAAAGGTAGAACTGAATTTGTTTGGCAACCTTCATGGAGTAAGATTGAAAGAAAGGACAGGAATGTAAAAGTTCCAGTATAGTTTTTTCAAAGCAATTTTACTCCCATTATTCTTTGTTCTGGAGGATCAAATCTTGCTTACCCCAATCTTAATCTAAATAAAATCATTAAAGACTTCAAAGAAGAATTAGATGCAGTAATAACTGAGCTCAGAAACTGTGATGTCATCTGGTATTTATTTACGTCCAATAACTAGTTTCTAGTTAGCAATATCTAACAGAAGATAAGAACGGTAATGGACAAGAAATAGTAGATGCATTAAGTTTTCATTACATCCATTTGCCCAGTATCTTATATGAATTATCAGTAGCTCTTCACAAAAGTTAGGGAAGAAAAGAAAATAACCATGGGTGTGAATTTCTGTAATTATTCATAGAATCACTGAATGGTTTATATAGGAAGAGACCTTGAAGTTCATCCTGTTCCATTTCCTATGACATGGGTAGAATGTTTGGAGTTCCATTCAACCTGGCCTTTCTTTCGTGAATGAGGCATCTATGACCTCTCTGAGCAACATATTTTAGTGCCTCAACCTCCTTTATGGTGAAGAATTTCTTCTTAATATCTAACCCAAATCTACTTTTAGTTTTAAATCATTACTCCTACACTCCCTGATAAAGAATCCTGTAGGTCCCTTTTCAGTACTGGAAGGCTGCTAAAATGTCTCTCCAGAACCTCTTCTGCAGACTGACCAATCACAAGTCTCTTAGTCTGTTTTCATAGGAGTCACAGGGCTCTATCCCTCTGACTGTCTTCATGGCTCTCCTCTGGGTTTGCTCTATCAGGTCCAAGTAATTCTTACACCGGGGGCCCTGGTGCTGAACACAATACTCCAGATGAGGACTCACAAGAGCAGACTAGAGGAAGAGAATGATCTCCCTTGACCTGAAGACCACAGTTTTGATGCATCCCAAAATACAGTCATTTTTTTCTGGGGTGCAGGTGCCTCAGTGAGCTTGCTGTGTGCCTTCCTCACTGCCTTAAGGATTTTGGACTCCACCATTTCATGGCTGCTGCAGCCAACGCTGCTCTTCAGATTAACGTTCCTCTTAAGGCTCTCCCTGTTAAGAATGAAATCCAGCACAGTATCTCTCCTCATTGGATCCTTTATCACCTGGAGAAGGAAGTTATCATCAGTGCATTCCAGGAACATCTTGGATTGATCGTGTTGTGCTGTGTTTTCCCTTCAACAGATATCAGGGGTAAGAAATAAAAATGGACATGTACTTTTGGTGCCTAGTGACAACAGAACAAGGCATAGTCTGATATTTCAGATCAGGCTGTCTAATGCTGAGAACGTTTTCTTTCCAGATGAATACTGAACATGTTGACACCAGAATAATTATTTTTCTAAGCCCAGCTAGAGTCCTAGAATGGATACCCTTTTATCTTTGAAAAATAAATGGACAGATAGCGTTTACTAAAATAGCAAAGAAGCAATTGGCACATCTTCTCGCTTATTTTTGCAGTTGAAAGATCCTTCAATATTTTTCTTTACTTTTCCATATTTTATTTTTCTCTGTATACCCTCATATGTCAGACAGTAAGTTTGTACTGCCAATTTTAATAGTACAATTCAGGCAGTTAATAATTATATGTAAATATTAAAATATCTGAATTAAAAAACCGTACAGTTTTACTAGTTATGTTTTTTTTTTTTTTTTAAATTCATAAGCTGGTATCAGTAGAAAAGAAACCTGAGTACCTGAGTACAAAAGTAGTGAAATGAATGCCATACCTGAGAACCTTAGAAGTTCTACATTTTCGGTCTCTGTTTTGGAAACATTTTTTCAAAACAAAGACAGTGTATTTCTTTCACAGCTAATTTTTAACCTCTCTTCACTTGTCAAAACTCTCTTGATATCAAGCTGGAGCTAAGACAGACTAACATTTGCAATAGCTTATCTTCACAAAAACTAGATATATCTTGTTTGCCACCAGAATAATTTGGAATCATATGGGAATAAACCATTCACCAGGAGGGTCTTTGGCATTCCATATAGAGCACCTTTCCATTTCTGACCTGGGTTTTCACATTTCTTAGATGTTCAAATCCCATTGATCTGGAATTGTATCCTTAGCAAAATTACATACATTGGACAGTACAGTCTTTCTGATGGTGAAAGTGCAACACAGAGGTAGGTGATCTTACAGAAAATATCAGGTGGCTATAAGTGCATTGGTTATGTATCCAGGTTTCTCTCTTAGCATACAGATACTACCAAGATCTAGGACTTCACTCTTCAAAGTAGATGTTCATTCCTTACCTGCCAGATGGTTCAGTAGCAAGAATACAGATGAGGAAAAGTCTGAATGTCTAACAACTGGGAAAATGGAGAAAAAGGCATCTTTATACTTACTGTTTTTATAACACAATATTAGGCTATAAAATGGGGAATGTGGGTAGAAATCCAAGAAGTTAAAAAGCATTATGATTCTATTTAAAACATACAGACAAACAAAGAGACAAACAAAAAACAGATTTGAAATAAAGCACCTGAATATTAATAAATAAATGAATAAAAATTAAGAAATCACTGTGATGTATTCAGATGGGAAAAAGAGACATATTAGCTCTATAGGAAATAGGAACTGAATGAAGCATGCTGAGCCACTGATCCATGTGGTATTGCTGGCAATTACATCATATAGCTCCCACTGTGAAATGATTGTATCATCTCTGTTTGAGGCCTATGAAATATGACATCATCCTCATAAAATATGTCATGCATAACCCAGATTATCAGACCATTATGATATTCTATGCAAAAGAGAATCTTGGAAAAAAAAAATCCACACCTCCTTCACTTCATCTGCTTATCTACCTGAAAAAAATAGTTGGGTTAGAAAAACAGGCATCTTTGGTCTTCCCGGATAACAGAGAGTTGGGATGTCCTTGCTACTACATCTCTTTGTTTTGTTCAAAACATTTGTTTCAAAGTTCTATTTGATGAAATAAAAAACCTGAGTTCTTATAATTTACATTATGAAATTACTCTGTGTTAAACTATATTCATACTAGAAAAATGTTCTCTGATCTTTATTCAGGCTTGCTTATGACTATTCTTAGGTCTGAACTGATCTGTATGGTTCCTGTAGAAACTTATTTTCATTGTGACAAAACGATTATGTAATTGTTTAAGTTTATTACTTGCTTGAATGGGTGAGAGGCATAGTGTGCAGCATAACTAACATTCACTAAAACATATTAAAGAGCCACATTTTTCACTGGTATGAATGTCCTACAACTGTCCAGTCCAAATGAAGCTTAGCTTAGAACATCAGACAATATGATTTCTGGGATCTTGACCTATTAGCAACAAATTGGAGTGTATCATTGTGAGCAGGTAGTTCCAACCCATCTCTCCCTGATTATATAAAGCTAAAGTGGTTGTCCCTCTGACTCAAGGGAGTCATTAATTCATTTGGTTCTGGAAGCATTAGCATGCCAGACTCTATAGAGTGAGGGACAGAATAAATGAGTTGGAGAATGGAAAGTGGAAAACACAGAGAGGAGAAAAGTATAAAAAAAGAAAGAGTCAATAAATATATTAAAGCATATTATTTGAATACAGAAGAGGAGAGAAATAAGTTAACAAAACAGTTAAATATAATTAAGGAAAAAAATAAATGCTAAGAGAAAAAGAAACAGATGAAAGATGAAAGAGTGTACAGTAGTAGAGGAGATAGAAATATTTTGGATTTACCAATTCATCCTAACAAAACAGATCTCAAAGTAAGGTTTGATAAGGAACTGATTAAATTCACTGGAATTCATGTTGTAAATTCCACATACTGTGCAGACTCATAAGAGCACAGAATTAACTAGTCAAGGGACACAAACAGAATTAGGTATGAGAAGCTGGAGGGCTAACACTCACTAAGTTGATGTTAAGCAATGGAAATCCTTTTCAGACATTAACTGTTCACTCAGCATATGTCACATATCTATTGTATGTGTCTCAAGACTAAGACAGCAAGAGTGACATGCAGCAACCAGCATATGCCTGCCACTTTTCAAGTACTGACATACTGAGTGAAACAGCAAGTACAAGGTGAAGAACAGCAGGAATGTATTAGCATCTTCCATTCTCCTGGAAGCTGAGAGTCAGAGACATTCTGTAGTTGCCAAAGGCAATATCAGCTTTACACAGGGACTCTACGGTATGCAGGATGTGCATGATGTATGCTATTGGAGAAACACACTAGGTACTCCAAGCTGGATGCCTAGCCAGGTACCAAAATACTTAAATGACCCTCCACCAATATGTACTTAATTTGTTCAAATGTAAAACTGTGGAGCAGCTCACCAAGTTGTAAAACCTCTTTTCACAAACATCTGACCTGTTATCATACAGGTAGAATAACCTTCCACACTGTGAAGTGGTAATAGAGGGGATCCCAGGAGCTACAAATTAGTGATTATGGCTTCTATTGATGGTAAAATGCTAGTGTTTATCAGATGATTAATGAGAGTCTGCATGAGGATGGACTGTTAGGAAGAGTTGGCACAGTTTCTGTAAAGTGAAATCTTGCCCCAGTAACCACAAAAAGAGTAATGGGAGGTACCTGGATAGAAGGAATTTGTGTATATAATGTGTTTGTTTGTTGTCTTATTTTTTTCCTCACAAAATTCTTTGATTCTGTGTCAAAGGTTATTAAAAAAACTGGGTTACCACTTGAAAAGGAGACTCTTATGAACTGAAAATTGGTCAAAGAAAGGTAGCTGTGTGGACAGATCAATGATCACTTTTTTAAATTAGGAAGAATCAGTGGAGTCTCCTAGAGATCAACATGTGAACAGGTTTTATCAATGCCTTCAGCAGTAACCTGCATATGTGATTAATTTTGCAGGTGAGTTTCAGTGTACGTAGAAAGGAAGTACTGCATCTGGGGAAAAATAATCTAAATTTTGTTCTTAAGGTGCTGACTTCAGAACTGCTACTAAAAGTACTGAAACAGATTTTAAAGTACAAGAGTTGACAATTCTCTGAACTGCTGGCTTAGTATGCAGTGGCAGGGAAAAAAAAAAACACAAAATCTTGGGCATCATTGGTATTGGTGCTGTGGACAAGACAGAAAGGACATCACTTAATTGCTCTGCTATGCACACATCATGTTGTAATTATCATTCTGTTCTCTGCATCTATAAGGATGGTGTAGTGGAGTTTGTGATAGCACAAAAAAGAACAACTGAAATCTCAGGTGAGGACCTGCTGCCTTGTGGGGAGGAGAGAATGAGAATCTTCAGTTTAAGCAGGAGAGGAGATAGGATCAAGGTCTGCAAATTTATGAAGGCGCTAGACACATTGCATGAAGGACTGTTATTTACCATATCCCACGTAATAAAAACTGGGCTGAACTATAGGGGTTAAGTTTACACTGAAAAAAAGAGAGTATCTTTTTAGTCATCAATATTGTTCTATTAAATTAGAAAACAGTGTAGTAGACAGTATAAGCAGATTTTAAAACAGCTTAGATAATTAATAGGAGTACACAGTCTTCAACAACTCACACAAATGCTGCAGATGCCAGGGGAATGAAAGGAGAAGGATTATAGAAAGAAGTAAACTACATGCGTTATTCTAGAAAACATTATTTTCTGCCACTATTATAAGCAGAACACTGGGTCTTCTACATATTCTTTTGGAACCTAAAAGTTAGATACTGCCTTGGGAAACATATCCATCTTTTGACAAAGTCCCACAACATGAGATGGTTAGGCTTTCCATTCATTTATAGATGTCTAAACTGAGAAACTTCTGATGTATACTGATAGAGTTGACTTAATAACAAAATGCAAACAGTGGTGGTGATGCTGAGTGATACTAGCATAGAATTCAGTTAAAGAACGGTGTGGTTCTTATACACCCCACTGAAATGGAGCCTGGCCAAGAATGACTGTGACCTAGTCATTATATTGCAACTACAATATTATGAGTGGTTCATACCGGTGTATCAGAGACTGCTATAACACTAGCTAAGTTCAGATCAACTAGCAGTGGAGTAAGGTCAGATGGAAATTCAGAATGCTTATATCTCCTAGACTATGGTCTACACAGGTTTGTTCTACAATCTCTAAACCCAGGGTTGTTTTTACTACATTTCACTGAGGCAGAGCTGACAGCATACAGGATTTGTATGGCATTTTTGACTGTGTAGATACGGTATAAAAACTGAAAAAGAAAAGGAGGTAAAACCACTGAGATCACTCAATATATCTGTAATTTATTATGTACAAGCCCCCCTCTCCTCCTTGCCCTCACTTTAAAATGTGGATAAGAATGTAAAAATATCACTTTGTCATTTCAGACAGAACACAAAATAATCCCTGAAGTTCTTTTCTGGTACTTTTCCTGGAACAAATTTGTATCGCATTTGCTGGCAACTGATTTGCCAAAGACTAGGAGCAGTCACAGTTAGAAAAAATAGACTCTATCTCAAGAATAACAGTATTGATTTCCAGCTTCATTAAAAATTATTCTTGTCTTACTGAACCGTAGCAGTGAACAATAATTGGCTTAAGATCATACTGGTGCCTAGCTATTCAAAAGAACATTATTTTTTTATATGTTTTATGTTCCATCCACTGTCGTGGTGGATGTATCCACTATCAAACAGCAACATTCTATAATGTTCAAAGAAATCCTTTTATTTAATAGCAAAATAAAGAAAACTTGTGAGCTGTTGTATATGGAAGACAAAATGGTGCTTTCTAGAGAGGAAAATCTCACAATATGTGGAGAAATCGAAGGACTTCATAAGACATACTCAAATTAATCAAGTTGCACAAAACAAACCCATAGATAGAGGGCTCTGCAGGACAGGAGATAAAACAGTCTAATTTGACAGTACAGACTTTCATAAATCTAACACAATCTTTTTGTGTTCATGTCACAAGTACAGTAGACCTTGTCCCTCTGTTCAGATGATAAATGGTGATAGATATTCTCCTTAATGCATTTATGGATATTTTTTTTCTTTAAAATCCCAAATAATTTATCTGTAGGTATTGTAAATAAGACTACCATTCAACTGATTAGAAGACAACAGTACTGTAGAGCCAACAATCTTTTTGTTGCCATGGTTTAAAGTAAAAAGAAACTCTCAATCTGTTTATGATGCTTTTTTTTTTTTTTAATCAAAAACTTTGCACCCTTTTGTAAATGTAGTTTTACTGCTCCGCATTTTACAGTGTACTACCAAGAACCTTAATGATGCTCAGCACTGTTGCTGAGGACAACGACAAATCTAGGACACTAAATGTTTAAAATCACTTCTCAGACTGCAGCAAATGCTCTTTAAACCTTTTTAGCTAAGGTTGGTGCTGCACAAAAAATAAAAGAGAGGCAGACGCAATCTGCCTGTTTGGCTCTTATTAATGAATCTCTTTTTCTGAAATTCCGAGGGCTAATTGTGCTGGCACTGAGACACTTAGTGACCGTGTGACATAGCAGCATCGAGTCCACTCCAGATGAGCTCATATAGTACATGCACCCATCCCACTGAGCACCATCATTTATCTTACAAGTCATCAGACACCTGAACTAAGTTGTTCTTTACTCAGCTCTGTGCCAACTACTACCTCACTCAATTTTTCCTAACTTTAACAGTTCTATATCATTTTGACTCCCAAAAGCATCACCTCATTATTCTCCATCAATATTTGTGTCTGCTTCCTGCCTTTTCTCTTTTCCTCTCTTATTCAACATCAGCGCATCGGTCTCTCTGCAGCCATTCTCAGCCTGACCTCTTCTTGCCTACTGTCTGAACTACCTTTTTAATCACACCTCCCTGTCTCATAGCCCTCACCCAGTGTTTTGCTCGGCATGTTAGTCTTTCTTACATACCCAAAATGCTACCTTCTGCCAGAGTGCACCACCTCCCAACAGACACACTTTCTCACAGATGATACACATTTCTGACATCTATTTTTCCTCTATTACTCTCCAGCATGTCACATCAAATTCTTAGACCATGCTGTCTTTGTCTCCTTTTATTCATGTTTCCTCTCCAACTTTCCTTCAAGCTAATGTTTAAGCTATCAGTTAATCTGCCTGATGGGTATCTCCTTCCCTCTGTGCTCTCAAAACATAACAAATCTCATCAGCTCTGTAGGATCCAAGAAGACTCAGGTTGCTTGGTTGCTTGAATGGCTCAACAGGTGGGACTGTGCTACACACCCACCTGAGCTGCAATCTAATATTTTCTGTGGTTGTCAAACTCTCATTCGTGTCACGAACAAGCACAGCTTCTGGGTGACAAATCAAACGTCTCCATCTGGATATCCTTCCCTCTTCTGATCAAGTGGCAAGAAATTCCTTCCATCCCCTACCCAAATACTTGACTCTGTCTCACTCCTGCTGAAGAAAGCAATGTACCATAAAGGCACAGAAAGATCTGAATATAAAGAAACATTAGGAAACTTTGATAGCAATAAAAACAGTCCATAGTAAAATATTTTTTTTCTTCATCAATCTTAAAATAATTAGTTTATTGGTATTCTTTTAACTTACAATGCATACTTTAAAAAGGAGAAATGATTTGTTGCAAACGTATTTAAATACGCATAAACTGCTGTGATATTCTCTCCTTCGTCTGTGTAGTGTGTGTCTTTCATAACGTTCCACAATAATTCCTTATTTTTAATCTTGAAATCTGATTACTTTATCAGATACAGATTAATCCATCTTGTTTACCTCCTGGTAATAGCTTTCCAATTTCTTTGTCTTCTAGAAGAAAACTTACTCTAAATAACAGATATAAACCATCAGATAGATAAAGATATAAAGAGGAAGTACAAAGCAAATAACAACAAAATGGAGGGAAGCAACTGAGCAGGCATTTAATATTTGGAATATTGAGAAGAACCTTGACCATTTTGCTTCCTAAATCTCAGAGATTATTGCTCATATATTACTTTATGCAGCAATTTATTTGTTAAATGCCTGGGTTGTAGACTGGGGAGGCATCTGAGGAAGAACATAATGAGGTAGAGAGATTGCTTAATACATTTGAATAAGTGATTATTCAAACCACAAGAAAAAAGATGAGAGAAAATCCATTTCCTGGCTAAAGAGATATTGGCTGCTTAAGGACAGGAAACAGACAGTTTAAGAGGGGATGAATTTTGCTAGCACTTTTCTCACTGACATGCACAATAGTTACACTGAAAAGTTTTGATGGTCTCTTATGCAGAAACTTTTAGCTGCAGTATTGCCTTTACACACAGAGTGATCTAACCACTGATTAGCATCACTTGATCCATCAAGAATTACCTTGAAATAACTCCTTTTCATTTTGTATAACTTTGGCTGCATCTTATGACAGGAATTCCTATTTTCTTGTGGTTGATAAAAGAATCCTATTTCCCACCGACATTAATGCAGTGCGCCTTTAAAACCAATTAAACTTGCTGAGTGTCCACTTGGTCCCACTGTGTAGTTTGTTGATAAAGATGTAAAGAGCTCCAGTCCCAAGACAAACCCCGGTAGGACAATACTTGTCACCAGCCTCCACATCGACATAGAGCTGTTGGCCACAATCCTCTGGCTGTGACCAATTCTTTCTCTCTCCAACTCAGACATAAGAAATGTAATGTGGAATCACATCAAAGGCTTTGCAGAAGTCCAGGTAGATGGTGTAAATTGCTTTGTTCATTGTCATTCCATCATGTAAGGACACCAGAATGACTATAAGTTTTTGAAAATCCATTAATTTGTTCAACAGGCTTTTGAAAACTATCCTTTATCATAGATTACAAAGATGATTACCTAAAATGTGAACTATTTTAGAATGTTAACTGTAAAAAGTTGTAGTTACAATCATTTTTGCCACCCAGTGTAATAAGGTGTTTTCTAATTAAAAAAAAAAAAAGAAAAAAGAAAAAAGAAAAAAGATAAATCTTATCTCAGTGACCTGCTGCATTTCTGTCATTATTGAAGATAGTACAGGAAGAATTCTGGACGGGATTACATCTGCTAGTAAGACCTCTACTGTTCCCCATACAAATGTGCATCATATCAAACTAAAGAGAAAGTGAAGAGCTTTCCAGATACACATTAATTAAGCCTTGTTATCAGTCAAGCAGACTATACTACCTGGAAAGAAGAAGATGATTTGCACCTCATGATACAGTTCAACAGAAATCAAATATCCATTCGGATGAGTTGATACACATTCACTGTAGTGGAAAGACCTCTGGCTTACCAATGAATGTGACATACATACACTCAGGAATCAGGTTTTTTATATCCACTTGCTGTACAACACAGGCAAGTACAGCTACGAAAAAAAACTGTGACACTATTTCTGATTACACTGTCACCCTTCACCACAGTCTTGGGCAGTAAGAAATTGATCTAACGAACAGATCAGGAGCAGAGTCTCGATAAGCAATACAAAAGAGGGGTACAATTTATATCATGTTTTTTATTTCTCTTATACCTTTTTGACCGTGTGTAAGCAGGCTAACATCAGTTAATTACAGAAATATCCTAGGAAACACTGATGACAGGAATAATAGGTAATTATTCCTTTCTCATATCTGGCTATTCAAAACTGGCACATCAGAGCAGATTTCTATAGTGTGTGTTGAAGATTGTACTAGCCTGCCTATCTCTGACATCTTTCAAACTTTACTTTCATTATACAGGAACCAAATAAAATCAATTTATTTTCAAGTCTGTAAGAAAAGATGACTTATATTTAAAAAAATATATATTATATTATTATATAATATATTTAAAAAAATGAAATTGGAACAATGGAATTACAAGGTAAAATTGCACACATAACAATAGATTTAAGTCTTGGACATTCATGCAAGATTTGTGCAGTCAAGTGCATAATCCATGTTAACATCTTATCTCTGAAATGTTGATCCGGATTGTAATCAAAGTTTCTAGAAAAAGGATTCACTCCTCCTTGCTTTCAGCCTGATTATTTGCCTTAGAAAATAACTGCTTCAAACAAGAGACTTTATACTTGTCTGGATAAATTCTGTTCCAATTTTTATTTTGGCCACAAGTCAAAGATAACAGCTGTACACTTGTGGGTTCACTGAACTTTACGTGCTTGTTGGCTGCATCACCAACTAGAGGGAATAACCAATAATTAGAACATTTCAGGTCATCTTGAGAAGAACAGAGTTTTACAGTGTTTGGAAAGGTCATGTGACCTCTTTTTCAATGTTCCCAAATGTGGAACTGTCAACCATAGAGCACAGAGCTGAATAAACAAATGAAACAGCCATTATTGTTGTGAGACCGGGGGAGCAAAAAACCAAAAACCAAAACCAAAAAAAAAACCACACAAAACCCACCACAGCACAAGGATCTAAATCTAGTGATTAACATTGTGCAGAGATTTAAATTGCATATAGAAATTTTAATTTTCACCTGTGGCACTTCATAGTAGACCCAAGCAATATCAATTGAACTCATCCATATATTCTTTGTATATAGACAGCCCTGGTCATAATGATTTGCAGCACAGTGTTGAAAGCCTTAGCTTTTTTCTTTCATTTCATTTTCTTTCATTTTCTTTTTCTTCTTCTTTCTGTTTTTTTTTTTTAA
This sequence comes from Perdix hodgsoniae, assembly GCA_035772895.1. Lineage (NCBI taxonomy): Eukaryota > Metazoa > Chordata > Aves > Galliformes > Phasianidae > Perdix > Perdix hodgsoniae. The sequence continues at coordinate 4,383,783 of JAPSGF010000052.1, forward strand.
TTTTTTTTTTTATTTAAATCAATACCTGTTTACATAAATATATGTTCCTGTTTTCCAATTGTTCCTGCAACAGCATTTATGTCTATCCACTGACAAGAAAAACAACAATAAATGTAGTAGGATGAAAGCAGAAAGAGGAAAATAAAGATAGTTCTTTTGGTGTGTGTATTTTTTCCCTGTTAGAAGTGTAAATCTTTTGGGGCTCTTTGGGATTATTATAAAGAAAAATAAAAGGTACCAATCTTCAAAAAACCTAAACGATAAGATTGCACTTTTCTTGTTACTAACAGCATACATCCCTTCTAATACAGAATGGAATGAAAATTGCTTTTGTGTTGCATCTTTTAATCCCCGAGAATCCTTAAGCTGTTTGCAGAAGCTGTATCTGGTAGTTTTAGATGGGCAGTTAATTTGACAATATTGGACAACTTATGGATATTATAAAGCATTCGCACGTCTGAAGAGTTGAATGATAAGATGTGAATTCTTGCAAGGATGCTGCAGTCATTCCTTCATCACTACAAATCAGCTTTGAGAGCTGTCAGTTACAATTGGTGTAGCACTAGAGAAAGTGAAGTGCTTAAACATCTGAACATCACATGATACTACAAAAATGATGGTCACTGAAATCACTGAGAAGGACTTCCCCTTCAGCACCCCTTGCTATTGATATGTAGTCCATCCATGTCCTGCTCTGGATATGTGGCATATGTTGAAATGCTGGAGTAAGGATCTGTAAAATGCTGAGTGCTGTGGATTCCTTATGCAGAGCTTATATAACTCTTAGAGATTAAAATCCAAATACTTACTCTATGTCATCCAGTCCAACAATTTAGTTTCTGACATCCCGTAGGAATGTCTAACCCAGCAGGGTATTAAGCAGTTGAGGAACTTGAAGTATACCAGTCTCTCTTGTTTCACCTACTCACTTGGTGTATTAACTACTCACTTGGTGTATTGACTTGGTGTATCCCCCAGAACAGTTATTAGAATAACAGAATCATTTGAGGCAAAAAGGACATTTCAAGGTCATCTAGAGTTCAGCTTCCCTGAATTGAACAGGGACATCTACAGCTAGATAAGTTTGCTTAGAGTCTGATCCATCCTGAGCTTGAATGTCTCCAGGGACAGGGCATAGAACACCTCTCTGGGAAACCTGTTCCAGGCCTTCACCATGCTTATTGAAAAAATCTTCTTCCTCATATCCAGTGTAAATCTCCTCCTCCTTTACTTTGAAACCATTTCCCTTTGTCTTATCACAGCAGTCTCTGCTAATGAGTCTGTCCCCTTCTTTCTTACATTCCTGTTAGATACTGAAAGACTTCAATCAGGTCTCCCCAGAGCTTTCTCTTCTCCAGGCTGAATAACCCCAGCTCTTTCATTTTGTCTTTACACGGATGCTATTCCTTTCCTTGGATTTTTTTTTTGTGGCTCTCCCCTGGGTGCACTCCAACACAAGGCCAAGTTCAAGGTGGTCCAGTTTGGTAGGAGAAATCCCAGATATGAGTACAGACTGGGAGAAGAACACACTGAGAGCAGCCCTGTGAAGAAGGACTTGGGGTCCTAATGGATGAAAAGCTGAATATGAACTAGCAGTAAGCGCTTGCAGCTCAGAAGGTTAACAGTATCCTGAGCTGCATCAAAAGAAGGGTGGCTAGCAGGGCAAGGAAGGTGATTGCCCCCCTCACTCTGCCCTTGTGTGGAGTACTGTGTCCAGTTCCTGTCTGGGGTCCCCAGTACAGGAAGAATGTGGAGCTATTGGAATGGGTCCAGAGGAGGTCCATTAAGATGATGAAAGGTCTGGAGCACTTCTCCTATGAAGAGAGGCTGAGGGAGCTGAGCTTATGCAGCTTGGAGAAGAGAAGGCTCTTTGAGGCTTTCTAGTGCCTGAAGAGGGATTACAAGCAGGAGAGGGACCCACTTTTTACACAGTCTGATAGTGACAGAAAAAGGAGGAATGACTTTAAAGTAAAAGAAGGGAGATCTAAATTAGGTGTTAGAAATTTTTTACTCAGGGGCTTGTGAAGCACTGCAACAGGTTGTCCAGAGAGATGCCCTGTCTCTGGAGGCATTCAAGGCCATGTTGGATGGGATCCCGGGCAGACTGATCTAGTAACTGGTAATCCTGCCCGTGACATAGAGGCTGTAACTAAATGATCTTTAAGGTCCCCTCCAAACTAAGCCATTCTAATGATTCTGTGACTCTCCTGTAATGATGACTCCACATATGGACACAGTACACCAGGTGAGGTGTGTACCAGACTACAAGGGCAGGAGCACCTCCCTTGACCTGCTTATCTGATCTTTCATCTCCTGTACCCAAAAGTAATGCTGACACTAGTCACTGTCCCTCCATAAATTATTTATTGGAAGTGGAACAATTCCAAAAGGATTGACACATCTACTCTAGTTGAAATGTGTGACAATCTGGTAACTCATCTACGAGTGGAATGTCTTCAGATTAAATCCTTCTGAATCTGGCAGAACAGTATGTTCATACTGATCTTCCACCTCATACTGCAGATCCCAGGCCTATCAGCCGTTCTGGTTAGTTAAAATCACTCCTATTTTGATCATAAATTCCAACACTGTTGAAACTAACACGTGTCTTCCTGTGTTTTTCTAAATTATTACCTCAAATAATTTTTTCTATCAAATAAAATTTCTCATTCGAAAAATACTGGGCAGTTCCATTTATGACAACTATAATCTCTCTGCTCTCTTTTTTTAAAGAGGCTAACACAGTGCTAACAAATCATACACATACTACATGTAACTGCAGAATTAAGTCAATTGTTTACAAGATGGTACTAAAATAAACATATTGGGATATACATTCTGCTGTCATGTTATTCCATAAATGTCTTCTATATTTCCTTTTATTTCTATAAATAGCATTTGAAATCGCGGGAGAGTATATGTTTGGGGTATAATACACAATTGCTCTACTCTTTTAAAAATATGGGTTTATGAAGGCCCCACAAACTATAAAATATACAGAACTCTGATAACAATCCCTGAAAGACATGGTCCCAGACTGCTCTGGGGCACTTGACTCGCAGTCCATCACCTGATGCTTTTTTGAGTGATAAGTCTCCAATACAGTGAAGAACTGAGCTAATTGTATATGGAAAAGTTCAGCAATGCAATTTCTCCCAGTGCTCCAAGATGAGCTTTCGTCTTCTCTGCTGGATAATTTTTTAACCAACTGAAAGTGAATAACTATTCATTAAGAATCAAGGGGGAGAGAGGACAGAGAATGAATCCAGATAGGAATAGGCAAAACAACAAATAAATATATCTAAGGCAGTCAATTCCATTTAGCCGTATTAGTCTGCCTTGTCCAGCTTTTAAACAGCAGTTTCTAGGTGCCTGCTTGTCTACAAATCCTTGATAAGAGGATGGGAAAATTAGTTTTGCAGAAGTCTGTCAGTCTTTTAATAATATTTATGCCTAAGACTCTTTTGAAAGCCCTCTTGAACAGCAAGGAAGGGGGACAATTGTTCACTAACCTCTGCAAAGAGCAGGATGAGGAGAGCAAGAGATTTATGCGAATTAATTTTATGTCCTGAGACAAATCTAAAAAGCTCAACCTATGCAATTAAATTTGATATTGAGGTTACTGAAGAAGAGACATACAACAGGATGCCATCAGGATGTAATGCTAATTTTGTCAAATCCTGGAGTCTGTGTCTCAGGACATTCCTTTATTACTCATATTAGATAGGCCTGTTAGTAAAGCAAGTAACAAGTAACATTGTGCCAGACGTATAACAGCTCTGTCTGCTGAGATGTCACTGACTGATTCTGACAGCACAGCGGTTGAAAGTTCTGCAATGGATGCAAAGATTTGAATTCACTATAAAGGAAATGAATCACCTTTGATTCAGTCTTAAACACTACAAGCCACTAATACCTAAGATACAGCTTTAGCCTTAAACAGTCTTTCCAAACTGCCATGTTTAGAGGTTGCATATATTGTCTAAGAAACAACCACCTTTAAAACCAGATAGACTCCCTTATTAGAGGCAGTACAAGGGAAACATTATAAATATAACTCTGTTAGCATTTTTATCATGGGAGAAATATTGTTCTCTCAGTCTCTCACTTCTCCATTTTACTTTATTTTATATTATTTTACTTTACTTTACTTTACTTTTATTTTATTTTATTTTATTTTATTTATTTTATTTTATTTTATTTTATTATTTTATTTTTCTAAGCATTGCCTTATTTCCTGATTCTGCAATAACTATAGAATAATTGTGGAGCTTTAACATTTTGTTATAATTAGAGGGATTTGTTTTTCACACTTGTTGATATATGTTTATGATTTTTAACTCAACTGAAATGCTGATCTCTTTGAAGTTCGCATCCAAGCTGCAACAAACCTTGAGTGAAAGATGACGATTCCACCAAAAGAGTGGAGTATTTTCTGATTCCTTTAAAAAGGCATGGTAACTTATTACCAACACAAAATATACTTGTTGCATATATTTTCTTATGGCCTGTAAATTATCAGCAAGGTATTCTGGTTATTTTTTAATCATGAAAAGCTGCAGCTAGTTTAGATTTAGTTTGTTTAGGACAATATGCAAATCCTGTGTGGGGATGTTATCTGTTTCTAAAAGTGCATTACAAAAACTATGAAAACAAAAGGATCAGATTGGCACAAAAATAACTAAATGTGTAAAAATAATTAAGCTAGGCAAGGTTTTCTAAACTTTACAGAAATTAAATTTTGAAAAACCATTCCACAGAATCAATGAGATTTAAATCCTAATCTCTGATATGGCACCTGTAAAACTGATAAACTCATGCATGTGCATGTTTACAAGAGGAAAACTCTTGATTTATGATCTATGAGATTCTTTGCAGACTTACGTAAAACATTTGTATCTCACGCCTATAAAAACGTAACCTGGAGGAACAGATTTCATGAGTTCTTAATATATTTGTGTGTAAATTTAAGAAATCAGGAAGTAGGGCAAATTTATTAGTTCTGTAATTATTAAAAAGGTACAATGGTCCTGAAATTAGTATTTTTATATCAAGATGATAATAATTTAAAAACAAATCAACAAAATCAATAAAAAATAAAGAATGCATAATTGTTTTCATACTTCAATCACTAAGCAAATATTCTGCATCATTCTAGTTCAAATTTACAGTATGACCCCTTGTTATTGCACCAGGGTATATGTAAACAATTTTAAATGCATTTCTTTGTTTTCATCAAATAATTTTTGGTGAAAATTACACAAAAAAAAGTTTTGTGTAAGTTTTTTCTCAGTGAAAAGACAAACTATGAATCGGGAAGGCTTCACTTCAGTGATTTTACTAGTGAAGTCTTCTTAGACTGTGGAAAAACTCTCCATAAGTGCTGTAGAAACAGACACTAGATTAAAGAAATTCAAAACTGACCAAATCGTAACATATTCAGAATGTCAGATCCTGACATCTCAAGTTCTCCAAATCCTCATGTGCCTAGGTACAGTGCAGGTTGGCAGCTTGCTAAGAGCAACAGAGAATCTCAAGGGGTCTGTTAGGGCCTAGAAGTCAGATCTACCTCAGGACGGGGCAGCTGGGGGCACCTAGGCCACCCCAGCCCTGTTCTTTGGGCATGTCCCCGTGGATGGGGAGGGGCTGCACCCTGGACCTGCCAGTTGGCCAACCTAAATAGTGCCCATGGCCAGGCAGGTCAGGGCTGTGTCTACACTGAAATGGCTGAAATGGGGTCCTGAGCAGTGGACAGGGTTGGGGGAAGTGATGTAGTGGCTGGGCAGGAACAGTGAGGCCTGTGAGCAGTCTCTGGGCTCTGCTGCTGTGTAACTCGCAGTGCATTTTCTGCCCACACACATTTGAATGAATGTGAATCAAGTGAAAAGCAGAAAGCTACAACTCAAATTCTTTTTGTGCACTGATGCAAATAATTGACACCATGAATTTACAGGAAAAAAAGTATTTTTTTTTTTTTTGTTTACGTACAGCAGCAGTGAATGCCAGTCTGATGTAATGTTGGCCCCTTGAAGTCTGTCAGCTTCTAGTTCCATCTCAGTGCCCTCACTAGGAAATGTATTTTTATCCACAACCCTCATGTTCTGAACTGTTAGAATCTTCTGAATTAGATAAAATATTTAGTTTCTTCTGGTCACCGAAAGACCAATGTTTGCTTAGTTTGAGGCAACAGATATCTCATATCTGTAAGTTAGAGAGGAAAGAAATTACAGCCATATCTCCCCTACAATTATAAACTACCCTTTCTAAAATTCACCACTGCTTTTATTTAAAAAAAGATCTTCAGAAAGTGTTGCTGAAAACTTGTCCACACTTCAGCATAGAGTCCCTTACATGCACAGTTTTGTTTACCTGCTCCTCATGTATCGACAGATTCCCTATCCTGTCTTCATATCCAGGGCATTAAGCAGTAGATCACATTTAATGGATTCTGACAGGTCTCAGTAGCTGGTACCTCCTATAGTGACAGCCCCAGAGACAAGCACAAGACTCTGACAAGGTTTAACATCTCTGTGTTTAATCACTAGAGCTCACATAATTCCTTTGCCTACTTGACATGATACCACCTGTGTGATAAATAATACGCTTAATTAAAATTGAAACATATATGCTTGTTTCACAGTAATTTTGGAAAATGTTTTTATGTTATATTCTGTACATTTTACTTGTTCATCACATGTGAAACCTTTTGTTCTCATCTTGCTTGATCTTTGGCATTATACATCTCCAGGATCAAAGCAGCCAAGTATTTTTGTAAATTTAAGGCAATTATTTGGCAGTCCAACCTCACACTAGCACTGTAAAAGTGAACTTTACTGAGATTCTTTAAGAGTACTTTGAAATCACCTGTAGAATTAAAACTTTAGAATTCATTTCTAATTTTTTGAGGAACTTGGGGAAGAGACTATTTGTCTGTTATTGTCCAGAGCTTGTACTACTCAGTGGCAGTTCTCAGTCGGTCAAGGAATGGCATATTACAGTATCTCTTAACAGAGCAGGGGCACCCAAGTAAATTCCCCAAAAGATGGGCAAGAAGTTCTGTAATACATTGAAGCTGATTGCATAGCAATAAGACTACTGGCATTTCATTTATTTGTTTATTTTTTAACTTTAAAAAATAGATCTCCCACTCATTCAGATATAACTTTAAAATATGACAAAAATGTTCCCAGTGTCAACACTGAGCATCTCTCCACTATGAAGTTATCAGTAAAAGATTCGTGTTAGAAAAAATATTAAAAATCCTGCAATGAGAAAGTATGGTATCCAGTTTTTTAAAACACATTGTTTGTCTTTAAGATTCTTCTGGTAATGCAATAAAATAGTAAAAAAATAATATATCTAAATATATATGATAGCTGGAAAAAATCTATTTATAACTTTGGCACTATCTTGAAGCAATTAAAATGTCCACTGAATAGAGATACTTAGCTTTTCATGTAAGAGAGAACAGAATTGAAGTGCTCCAAATTGACAATTGCACAATAAAAAGAATCAGTGCAATCATTCAAGCAGTATCATGATCCCTAAAAGATCTGCTCTCTGGTGACAGCAACAGGGCCAAAGGGAATGGCATGGAGCTGTGCTACGGGAGGAAGTGGGAGTTAGGGAAAGGGTCTGCACCAGAGGGTGGTGGGCATGGAACAGGTTGCCCAGGGCAATGGGCATGGGCCTGAGCTGCCACAGCAGAAGGGCTGTTTGCATTTGGGTGGTTTTTTGTCGAGACAGGGGTTGTACTTGATGAACCTTGTGGGTCCCTTCCAACTCGGGATATTCTTATTTTATGATTCTATGATTTTATTAATACATTTGTCATTAAAATAATATTTTTTTTCCGCTAGTCAGGTGAAAACTAAATTTCCCAGCAAGATACAGCACTTTTTAAAAAGAGACAAAATTTTAAGAGTAAAAAGTCCACTTGAGTCAGTTGCAAATACAAATCTTCTGTAGATCATTAATAAAGCAATAGTTGTTAATACATGATTGCCTCATTATAACTGTGACATTCCAACTAATTGCTTCAGCACCTTTCGAATTGAACAAATTTCCTTTTGACATTCTTTATTGTGCCCTTCATATTCTCTTGTAAAAGAAAAGGCCTCTAATCTGCTTGAAAAGAAAACATGTAGGAGCATTGCAGATCCTATTTTTTTCAAGCAAGTTAGTAGATTTTCTCTTTTAAGAAGAAACCACAAGTACTATAAACCATATTTTCACTCAACTGAGAATAGCCATGTATTTTTCAGCATCTGAATACATTTCCAGATTTCTGAACTGCCCTTATCATGAAAGGTTCTTTAATAACCATTAAGTATCAGCCAGCTAGAAGAAAATAATAAAAAGAGACATATAATTGAAAGATTGTATTTTTATTTACACCTATGCTGTATGATCTGCTGTTCCTTTTCAGTCAGGATTAGAAGCTGATAAATGAAATGATAATTAATTGTAGTAAAATACAATAAATAATAAATTCTTTTCCTTTCAGTTTCAGCTCGGTGCTTGTGTATACACATTTGTGTACGCTATCACACTAACGGCATTTGAAATGGAGTTTTTTTAGTTCCATAAATGCATCTTTCTTCACTCTATTCCCAACTGGCAGACAGTGCAAGTAAATATTTGAAGAGCTGGAGTGGAATATCATTGACTCATTTCAACATCTAGACATTCATACAACAATCAAAGGTATATTTGGTGTCAGTTTCAGTAAGAGCTACTGATTAAAGATGGATGTGCTGTGAAGTTTGGTCCAAATTCTAGAAAGTTACTGTGCAACTGATGGCCACAGCAGTACACATACCTCTCAAGAGAAAAAGACTTTCTACTAATATTTTGCAGTAGATTGCTGAATTGGAGTATAGCCCAATTTCTCCACAAAGTATGTCAATCTGTAAATATAATTAACTTCTGCCATGTTATTCATCTTTCTCTTCTACATCATCTTAACCTAATCTCATCTGCCTTTCCTACTATGATATTTAAAAAATGATCAACTAAAATGAAGATTGTTCACAGCAGCATTTTAATGCAGGATATTAGTAGCAAGTCCTGACCATGATGCAGGAATGCCTATCCCTTAACTAGAGCTTTCTGCTGCCTTTTCATCCACCCTGAATACATAAATGCATGCCTTTGTTAAAATATTAATTTTCAGATTGGAATGATAAGCATGCATAATTTAGGAAACATTGGATTCAGTCCCCTTATGCACGTAAGTAAATGATTACTGATTATTTTTCATGGTCACATGATTGCTGGTTATTTTTTTGCTGAACTCCTTTCTCTTTCAACATAAAAGATAGATGATGCTTGAAGAGTGAGCAGATGCTAGTTTTTTTCTTTTATCCTTAGTATTTGATGTGTGGCCTCAGGCTCTATTTGCTGCACACTATTCAAATGTCATTCTGACGACTGAATTATTACTTTCCACATGGGTATTCTCTATGGCATCTATTATTACTGCATCTGAATGCTTTAGAAACGAGCTGTTAGCCATCCTCTACTTTGCCTCTGGAAGCTTCTTATGGAGCCAAGCTACTAGCTACCTGCTTAATATTTTCAATGTTTAATATCTTCATCAAGGTCCTGAGCAATGGGATAGAAAGCATCTTTGTTAAATTTTCAGATGATACTAGTGTAGGGAAACTAGTTAATATGTTAGAGGGCGGGGCTGCCATTTAGCTGTACCTTTAGTAGCAGAGGTTGGAGGAATGAGGAAAGATGAACTTTAAGAAACTCAGTGAAGACAGCTTAAAAAGTCTTTCATCTTTCACAGAATAAGTCCACGTAGTTTAAGCAAGGCCTGAGTGGTCAGACAGCAGATACACAGAATAGAACTGAATGAGGATAAGTAATCCTGGTGAGCTAAGTGAACATAAACCAGCAGCACAGCCTCCTGGAGATGAGTGCCAACCTGTCAGATATTATTCTTTTATATTGTTGTCTCAAAGCTTGCTGGGGACACAGATGAACAAGTCCAAGCAAGTCCTGGGCAAGGGTTGTGAAATCCTTTGTCTGAGGGACACAGATGGACAAGGCCAGGGGAAACGAGAAAGAGATAAGTCACAGATTAATGGCCAGGAAGCGGTCTTTCGTGCAGGTTTATCTCAAGGAATATGGCCATCTCAGGGGGTGCTGCACATGACTCTTACCCAAGAGCCCAGGAAAGCCACAATGGCAGAAGGATAAAAAGGGGACCTACAACTATGAGGTTTAGGTTTTCTGACAACAGATTCCTCATGAAGAAGAGGAGGTTTCTGACACGAGAAACCTCACAGCCTGCCTTTCTCCCTCCTGGACTTGCTCTGCGCTCTACCTGCATGCTGAAGAACAAGAAAGTATCTGCCATCAGATTCCTCACTAAGGAATGCCTGCCTGCTGACAGACTCTCCTGGGCCTGCTACCGGAGTCCTGCTGCTTTGTCCCAGATTGGCTCTGCAGCTTCTTGCTTCCTGCTTGCTGCCTAAGGCCAGGAATGCTGCTGCCGTTCTCCTCCTGCTCTTTTGCCTTGGACCTTTGAAATGGTGCTGCTGGATCCTGGTGGTGACTATCTCCGCTTTATGCAATTCTTCCTTATTTCTTATCTTTTCTATCACCCTCCTTCCTTTCCTTGTCACCCTAATTCATAATAGTCATTCTCCTTCCCTTCCCCATCTCCCTTATTAGGATTTAAAATAAACTGGTCAGACCAACATTTGAACTGTTGTTTCTTAATCTCACGACGGGTATACAGATATCAAAGAACCCCCTCTCTCTCCCATAAATGGGAGCAAGACACAACCACATGTAGGATGCATTAGCAAGAAGATAGCCAGCACTTCAACAGAATGGATGTAATTATTTCCTTGTGCTGCACCCTTTTGAAGTCTGGAGCACTACATCCAGATCTGAGCTCCAGAGTACAAGAGAAATGTTGACAAACTGGAAGGGATCCTGTCCAGAGTTACTAAGATGTCTGTTTCAGTGAGAGAAGGAGCCACATGGATCTGTCTTTCTTTAGTCTGGAGAAGTGAAGGTTGAGCACAGATCCAATCCTTTCAGATTCAGATTCTGAAAGGACTTTTAGAGAATACGGAGCTAAACTACCAGAGGCTTGCAGTGAAGGACAGGAGGCAATAGTTATGGACTGGAGCAAGGTAAACTCTAGCTGAATAAAATTTCTCACAGTGAGGCTAGTTGAGCATTGGAAAATGTGACCAGCTAGAAACACCGTCCTTGAAGGCTTTTAGAACTGAGCTGAACAAAGCACACAGGGAATAGACTTTAACACTGCTTTGAACAGTAATGTGGACTAGATGACCTGAGGGCCCACCCTATCAGACCTATTTTGTGATTCTGTGATTTCCAAATAATCTTCCATCACTACTGTAATTAAAAAAAAAATGCTAGATTGAGCATTAGGGTGAAAACAAAGAAGTTTGACTCTGTAGCCCTGTAAAGAGAGCATTTATTTGGAGGAGGAGAAATCTGAGTTTACTTCTCATGAAGAGTGCTCCTGTAGCACAGTACTGAACATTACATAAACCTTGGATAGAACTTGCAGAAAATGAATGCAGTGGGAATAACAATGTGTAATAAACTGCAAGTAAAGATCTGTATTAAATTCAGTTATTTTGAGCAGCTTTAATTTGGAGAAGAGATGCTACCTCTGGTAAGGCAAACAAGTTATTAGCAAGTGCTTCAAAAAGTACTTCTTTCTGTTACAGAAAATTTCTCACTAGTTTAATTTTATTCACATCAGTTTCAAGTCATCTGCTATTACATGTTCCCAAGTTGTTAAAACATTTATTAGCAAAGATTTCTATTAACTCTAGCAGTATTTCAGTGCAGAACTCTAAACAGTAATAAATTATTCTTTAAAGGTATAGAAGCAATGCTTTCCTTAGAGTTAATACAGTCAGTCTTTGCCTGTTCATTATCTTATTTTCAAGTCATGCAACAATGAAAGAAGATTCATTTTCTAAGATAATGCTGAAGTGATCAACACAATTGTATAAAGATTATATAAAGTTTATATATGAATATATAAGGAATGCTGAGAAACAAACAGCGATCATATTTTTATTCTGTCATGAGGTCAATAGTAGTCAAACATCATACTGTAGGCCTCCAGAGAAGATTCTTGTGAAGCAATTCAATTGACAATCTCTTGTGCCGACACAGCCTCCCATTATGAAATACAGTATGGCCAGCAGGCTGAGGAAGGTGATCCTCCCCCTCTACTCTGCCCTAGTGAGGCCACATTTAGAATACTGTGTACAGTTCTGGGCTTCCCAGTTAAAAAAAAAGAACAGGGATCTCCCAGGAGGAGTCCACAAAGATGGGGCCTGGAGCATTTCCCATATGAGGAAAGGCTGAGTAACATGAATCTGCTCAGCTGGGTGAAAAGAAGGCTGAGAGAGGATGTGATAAATGTTTATAAATATCTAAGGGGAGGTGGAAGGCAAATGGATGAAGCTAGGTATTCTCAGTGGTGTGTAGAGTTAGGACAAGAACTAATGGTCTAACATTTGTACATAGGATTTTCTGTACTTACATGCAGAAGAACTTCTTTACGATAAGGTTGATGGTGCACTGGAACAGGTTGCACTTGGAGGTCATGGAGTTTTCTTTTACGGAGATATTTAAGACCTATATGGATGCCTACCTGCGTGACCTATTGTAGGGTACCTGCATTAGCAGGGAGGTTGAAATCAGTGATCTCTTCACAGAATCACAGAATCACAGAATCATCAAGGTTGGAAAAGACCTAGAAGATCATCCAGTCCAACCATCACCAATACTCCCCAGCTAAATCCTATCCCTCAACACAACATCCAAACGTCTCTTGAACACCTCCATGTTCGGTGACTCCACCACCTCCTTGGGCAGTGCATTCCAATGCCTGACCACCCTTTCCGAGAAGTAATATTTCCTTATGTCCAGCCTGAATCTCCCCTGGCGCAGTTTGAAACCATTGCCTCTAGTTCTATCACTGTGTACACGAGAGAAAAGGCTGACCCCTAGCTCACCACAACCTCCCTTCAGGAAGTTATAGAGTGCTATAAGGTCTCCCCTGAGCCTCCTCTTCTCCAGGCTGAACAATCCCAGCTCCTTCAGCCGCTCCTCATAAGGCCTGTGCTCCAGGCCCCTCACCAGCTTCGTAGCCCTCCTCTGAACACGTTCCAGGGCCTCAATGTCTTTCTTGCAATGAGGGGCCCAAAACTGAACACAATACTCGAGGTGCGGCCTCACCAGTGCAGAGTACAGGGGGACAATGACCTCCCTATTCCTGCTAGTAACACTGTTTTTGATGCAAGCCAGGATGCCGTTAGCCTTCTTGGCCACCCGGGCACACTGTCGGCTCATGTTCAGCCGAGCATCAATCAACACCCCCAGGTCCGTTTCCTCCACACAGTCCTCCAGCCACTCCGCCCCAAGCCTATAGCACTTGAGGTCTCTCTTGATGTCTCTTCCAACCCCTGCAATTCTATGATTCTGTGATATCTTCATACACAAGTAAAGCAAGTATGAAATGGATAAAGTGTAATGTGGATTGAAAACTGGATGACTGGCTAGGCTGAAAAAGCAGTGTTCAGTGATATGGAGTTTCTTTGGAGGCTAGTAACCAGTAAATACCAACTCCAATCATATTCAGCATCTCCCTTACACATCTAAAAATGAGGGTTTACCCTCAACAAGTTTGCTAATGATGCAAAAGTGGGAGAAACAGTTCATAAGCCAGAGGGTCGTACTGCCATTCAGAGCGATGTGAGCAGGCTGGGAGAATTAGAAAGTATTGCCAGTAGGTCAAGGGAAGTAATCCTTCCTCTCTGCTCAGCATTAGTGAGGCCCCACCCAGAGTACTGGACCCTACAGTACAAGAGAGACATAGACATACTGGAGACTTGCTCAGGGCCACAAAATGGTTAAGGTACTGAAGCATCTCATACATATGGAAAGCCTGAGAGAGAGTTGTGACTAATTAGCCCAAAGAAGGGAAGGCTCAGGAGGGATGTCATCAGTGTGTGCAGATATCTGGAGCAGGAAGACAGAGAAGACAGGTAGGTTCTTTTCAGCATTGCCTAGGAATGAGACAAGGCAGTGGCCTCAAACTGAAACACATGAGGTTCTGTCTTGAAACATCTTTCTATGAAGCTGTGGCTGAGCACTGGCACAGGCTGCTCATCCTGGGAGTTGTTCAAGGTGCCTGGGTGATTCTGCTAAACCAGAGATTTGAACCGCATCTGGAGATCCCTTTCAATCTCAGCCAACCGTCATTCATTCTGTGATTCTGTGGCAGCATTAACATGTTCCTGCCCTAAAAGCAGAGTTTGATTTGATCTTATCATTACCACATTATGGATGACTTCATAACTTACAGTAATAACTCTGTAGCACCAATAATGCAGTTCTGCAGCTTAAGCGAAATGCCAGACTATTAATAAAGAAATGTTCAAGATGTGAGCTTGAATATATGTTGGAATGTGATATGTAACAGCTATGGCTCAGCAAAAGTCAGGGGTTGGCACTGGAAAACAGTCAGTAGCTTTAGACCCTCCAAATAAAAAAAGAACCCCACTTTCAAACTGAGCTCAGCCACGCAGTATCCCATTTCCTTTTCACCTTCATTCTCCAAGCTTACCACTTTTACCTAATTCACAACATTTACTAAATTTGAAGCATGTCACAAGAAACATCCAAGCAGAAACTGTTCTTATTTTACTGTGGCTATGGTGATAGAGAATATTTTATTGAAAAAACAGAAAAGTGGATCCATAATACTTACATTTTATAATGTGTTCACAGTTTATAGGAATGTATGAAATTTCTTTCACCATAATGTTTTTAAAGCTACCTATGTCATCCAGTGTATTCTGAAAACATAAAGGGAAAATCATTGAGGAAGTAGAAAAGCACTGAAGTTTTTCCTGCTGGTGTATTTTTCAAATCACTTTTGAAATTCCTTAGCCTTAAAAGAACAACCCAACCTGGCCTTTTATTCTGCTCAGTAACTAGACATATTAGCCTTCACAATCTGACCTTTTATCTCCAGAGAGCTGTTTCTTGCAAGTTAAAGGTGTGAAAAGAAATCTTCAGAGTTCACAAATTTCTTTTGTTTTATATTTCATAGCTCCAATACAACTCCTAATTGCTAAAATAGATCTGTTATTCCCCCTCCTTCCCTGTCTGAGGCTTGTAAGCTAGAAGTGTACAAGTTTTATTGCTTCATTTGAGAAAATGTTGCTTTAGCCATTGGAAGTCTGTCAGGTTCTGCCCACAGTCTCCTGAGATTAGTATTTAACTGCCCTCAATAGGTAGCTCAATTTATGATTTTACAAGATGCTGTTTAAACAGATTTTTTTCTTATTTTAGGTCTTTCTCTGAAGTTTGTGACCAGCAGCTTCTTTCTGTCTTCCCTTCCTGCAATCCACCCCAAAGCTATGCTAGTAACTTTCATTATTGCTGTTTCAGATGTTTTCAAGGTAATACCTGACATTCCACAGTCTACCATTACTGCACTATGTCTCCTCTCAGAAAATATCCTGCCTTACGAAGGCACTGTTTATTCTATGAAAAGGCAGATTTCAGTGCCGTTCTACAAGGGTACCCAGAGAGTGAGTAGAATCAAGCGAAGTCTTCAAGTACAAGAGAAATCCACTGAGAGCCATGAAGCCTTTCATTACTGTCAAAGACTCCATGAACTTTTGGTAAGCTCTAGTTCAATGGCTTTTGGGATCAGATCAAATTAATTCCCCACATATTAAAAGTGTTTTATGTGGAGTGCTATCAAAGGATGAAGAATGGCATTGAATTTAGAGAGCTTGGGGAAGTTTAGTTTTCACCGTTGAAGATCACATAAGAGTGAACCACCATAGTATTGGAACAAGTGTTTAGTCACCCTGTATTTGAAAAAAAGAATTGATTTTCACATAGGATAGATACGATGCAATGCTTCCATAGTACCTCTTCCTAGTGAGGAAAAAAAAAAAGTACATATATATATATATATATTTATGTATATAAAAATCTGTATTTTAAAGCTTTAGGCCTCAGGAGGCAATACAATATCAGGAGCAACAATGCAGAAGTTGGAGGCACGCCTGGAGAGTGGCTGGTCTCTGCACAGCTGTGGCCTGGCATTAACCACAGGGTCCTCCTGCCATCTTGTTCCTCCCAAGTACAGCCATCCAAGGCTGGTAGAAGGCAGGCAGGGGTTGGTTTATGGTGACTGACATACCTGACCTGAGCTTGCTGGTCTTGCAAGAAAATTGAGTCTACTCCTGTTTGCCTTTTTCTCACTAGCAACTTCAAGCTCAGAGTCTTGCTGAGAGGCACTGGGAATATCTAAGGCTGCAAAAAGAAGGTGCACATAAAAATGAGATGCTAATCTTCTTTGCTTGATATCTCAAGTGATATGTGCCCTGGTTTGGTCTCAGGGGAAAGAAGGGTGTTGAGTTCAAGGGCAAACAGGTAAGTTAGCCAAAGCACAATCATTGAAGCCAATCAAATATTACTAGGATAATTAATACTGTATATTTTATTTGAGAATCTGTTGAACTGTTGTTGATTGCAAATGAACTCTTTCTTTTCTTACTTATTATATGGTATTCTGGCCTTTGTCTCAGAGTACTTTAAGAAAAGAAAAGTGCTAGATGGACCATACAAACAACTAAAAGCCTTTTGTCGATATTGCTTTGCAAAGCATTAATTTAAGTCTCCTCATATCGCTAAATCTACTCATATCATGTCTTAATTTAGCTGTAATTGATCTCTGTTGTCTCTAAAGAGTATGCCTTAGAATAATCTATATTACATCCATAGTAAAATATATGCCTGCTTTGGCCTTAAAAAACCCCAATTTTCAAAATGTCTTCATTTACTTCTCTAGAACATACATCTGAAATTCTGCATTTCAGACCAGCTATGGATTTGCTCCCTACACCTACAAAGGCCAACAGTTCTGCCATAAAATAAATCAGTGGCTTGTAAGTAGCAAGTAACGGAGGATTTACTTAGGTCACTCTGAAAGTAATGCCTCTTATTTATTTCCATAGAAACTCCAACTGATACAAACAGCACAACATTATTTGATAGACCAAATTCTCAGCTACAAAACACTATTTTTCAACATATAGTCACTACCATTATCTAGGCATTTTTGTCAGTGAAGAAGAGCCTACGTTCTTCATTTCTTAAAATCTGTGTGACTGAATGTGGCTTGTCTTTTATGTCACTGTTTCCACTGCTGAAACGTACCACCCACAGCCTCATTGTGCTCACATCCACCACTTGGTCTCCATAAATGTGCAGCAACATGAATGTCAATGGGTGCAATTTTTCCTACATGGAGAAATTAAATGGGATGCTTTCATATGCCCTTTCATGTCAGACACCATTTTGTCAGATTACCCTTCTGCTGCTATCTGTTGCATGGTAACAAAATGTAATGGAATATTGGTGGGAAGGTTCAACCTCTACTTCTATACCACCAACATCTGATTCTGATATAGTGGGTGTCATGGTTTTATGATTTTTGGTCATCAGTATTCCACACCATAACATCATGTAATGCATTGGGGGTGGGGTTTGATTTCTGCCGAATGTTCGTCCGTCGGAGAAGAACTACATTTCCCCAGGAGACTTTGCGGTCAGCAAGGGGATGTAACTCCAAGCAAGGTCACCTGATCCTTCTTCTTCGCCTGCTCTTCGCTGTCTGCACTTCGCTGTCTGCGCTTCGCTGCTATCTGCGCTTCGCCGCCTGCGCTTCGCCGTCTGTACTTCAGTCACCCAACTGGACTGCACTTGTCACCACCATGACAAGTGGGCCAATGTAATAAAACAGGAGGCATTGCTTTTGGAGCAGCTCTCCTATAATACTCCTCCAATCACCCTGCCATGTTAATTTTATAACTACTGTGGATTAAAGTCTCAAGGGTTTTTTTTGTTCATTTTTGTTTTTGTATGTGTGTGTGTATAATTCCTTTAAAAACAATAGAGCTATTCCAACCCAGCTACATTTTACATCTCTCACTTTCTCCAGTAAACATGATAGAATTTATTTAATGGCACAGCTAAGAGAGCAAGCATTTTATCCTACAGAGTTATCTTCAACAGCAGTCCCTAATCAAGAATATTGTGTCAGCAGAGCTGCAAATTAAGAAGACACATACTATACAGGAGGAGACATGAGACCTGGAGTTCCTACAACAAACTCCGTTTCACTGTACAGTTATGCACATAACAGCAGTTGTAAATTGTCTGAACTACTGGCATAAAATAGAGTTAGAAAGGTAAAGAATATTTCATAAATATCTTCAGTATTATCCAGCACTGGTCCACAAGACCACCAACAATAAATATCATAGCGGTATATCATACAGCACTTCCTGAAGACTTATTATAAAGCCACTTCCAACCTTCAGCTCTAAGCAAAATATAAACCTGTACCTGTTCCTTGTGTTAATGTTTTGTCTGTATAACAGCCACTCTGAGTGTGCCACTCGGCCAGAGCTTTTCATTCACTGATGAGAACAGCACCTACCCAAAGTGATTTTTCAAAACTAGTGTTTCTGATACTGAAATTTGTATGTGATAGCATCAACACTGTTGTAGAGGTTTTTGGTGTGTGTTTTTTTTTTTCTTTCCTGTTTTTTTGTTGTTATTGTTTTTTTTTTTTTTTTTTTTTTCCCTGTATTATATTTACTTCTAATTCAGGAAGTACACTACTCTGAGGTTTGTGAGGGTGCTTACACTTTGGAAATAATGTGGGGCAGAGGGGCAGACATCTAAATTTAAAGAGGTAAAGAGCAAGTATGTCAGACCCACTGGGTTTATCTTGTGGCTCTGTCAACAAAAAAATTACTAGCCTGAAAGAATTTAATTCAATGGAATTTACCTTTTGAAGTGCATTATTTTTTAATCTGGTGGACTACTTGATGTAGCAGAGGTCTAACCATTATTGCTTCTTTACCCATATCTGGGATTACTGACCTACTGTTCCCTAAAAAAAGCTTTTTCTCCCCATTTACTAGGATTCATAAGAATTCCAGGCAAAATCTTTCCTGTTTTAACATAGTGGTTTAAAATCTGATAAACTTTAGAGTATTTTAAAACAGTCCCTAAACATGTTTTAGTCTTATGTCATTTCTTTAAAGTTTAGTTTTGTGATGCAGTTGTGAGTTACCATCTTTCATCTCGTTCTGACTTGTGCTGGCAGTTGTGTAAATAGACGTGTTGGATTCTGCCAATCTCTCTCACTGCCTTGGAAAAAACTTTTAATGACAGATTGCTGCCTTTAATCGACTTTATCTCTAAACTTTTATTGTCTTTCTTGCTTTCTTTTTTTTTTTTTTACTATTCTTTTTCTTTCAGGAAGAAATGTGGTCTAAATTGCGTTAGGCTTAGTCCTAAAAGATTTTGAACACCTATCATTTTAATTTAATCTTGCAGAATCTGACAATGCTTGGCACCACTTATCATGCCCGTCAAAGAGCAGACAGACAGGTTTGGCAGAGCTGTTGACTGAGTTTCCTTTTGTTAATGAAAACAATGCTGCTCACAATCCATTAAAAACATCCAATTTATTTTTAATATTCCTGGAGTAGTAAGAATAAAGCCAGAGGGAAAGCTGAAATTGGAATAATTGTTTTAGACCTCACTTGTCTCATTTGTGTTTAGGCCAATATGATACTGGGTCTAATAATTTTTTTATTTTGATTTCTGTGGCAAGAAAAGGAGAAGTGAAAATGTCACCCAAACTTGCTTTTGACATTCAAAAGTAGCTGCATTAAATTCCTGCTGTCTAAATATGCAACACTTATTAAGATAGATTTAAGTTTTGTTCCTACTGAAAATCAAGTATGGGTGTCCAGGGTTTCCTACATACCCTAACTTGTTAAAACTTACATTCTAACACTTTCAAAAATAAGTTATTTTCATGAAATATGAATTTTAAATATACACTTTCAATGTAGAATACATTCAGATTTTACTGATAAGATTTACTCTTATAAGAATAATCATGATGTTTCATTTGCATTTTTCATGGGTGTTCGATAGCCACAGAGGGTATAGAACTTACTTTTCTACTGAAGAACTATTGCTACTATAGCCTAAGCATGTGAATGAAATTTGATATCAGATCTAGATCTGAACTTTGCAGCAAAAATACATGTCTAGAAATTATTTTATTGCTTCACATGTGCCAGATTCTATTCATAGCATTAACAAAAATAGAAGAAGCAGCAATAACTCACGGCTCTAGTTATCAATGATATATTTTTTCTAAATTTAATACAAGAAGTCTCTTCAGTGTTTAGTTTTTAGCACAAAGAAATCTAACTAAAAGTATAATATATATGCTGCAAAACAGCTTAAATTATGTCAGACCATTTTAAAATAAAACTGTTCCTATAGATGTAATTGTTCATCCTATGTCTTGTCAGCAATCCCATTTTTCAATCCCAGCATACATGGAGGCATTCTTGTGCCCAGTGACTGTGGGTTTTTTTTTTTTTTTTTTTCATAGAAGTAAATTTAGTTAGATTTTAATGCAAATTAAGCTGATCTAAATTAAACCTACCCTCCTACTCTGCAAAATAGTTATTTGAAAACAAAGGTAGAGCAGATAAATCAATTTGGATTTAATTTGTTCATTAAATTTCACATATGTCCACATATACATCTTATTAGGTTTCCAAAACATAAAGCAACAAAGACGCCATAAAAACAACACAATAACAGCAAATTACAAGAAGTGCATTTGGACTTGCTGAATAAGCTAGGGGAAGGACAGGTGGATTTGTAAAATGACTTATAATTCTTTTTCCAGATTTGGGAAAATTAAATCTTTTTTTATTTTGCAATTTAATTTTAATTTTTATTTGTGTTTGTACTCAGTGTGCAATTCAGTGTTACAATCAGAGCTTATGGAGTGATTCAGCAGACAGTTTGACTTAGATTCCTTTATTTCTGTGGCAAGCAATACTTATTACATGTTTTTTCCCCCCTGAGCCTTGAATTAATATCCTAAATTACAGACTATGATGTTTTTTCTTAGTGATTTGCAGGCCTGGCTTCTCTCCTTTTGGAAGATTCAAGGAGGCTATTTGAGGACCCTGAGACCTACACAGGAAGCCAGGATGCTTAATACTGGGCAAGAACACATTTTTAAAACCCTGGAGCACTAATGTAAATTAACAGGGCATATCAAACAAAAATACCATACATGAGGCTATACAAAAACAAAGATAAAACAAAATCCAACATATGCTTTTTTTTTTAAGATAGACTACATTACTTTATAAACCATGACTGATGATATCATTACAGAAGAAAGAAAAGCTCTATACTAAAACAAGCAAAATTGTTCACATTGATGTTATGCCATTTTGACAGGGCTTGCACATGATAACAGGACCCATTCAAAGTGCAATATCAAAAACAAACAACAGAATTGTTAAACTCTGTTAAAATGTTGACACAAATTATAGACTTATTTTAAGTCTCTTCTTAAAATAATTCTTCAGATCTAATAAGTGGAAACAAAATATATTGATATACATAAGCAAATATAATTATATATTTTTCATTTTTACTAAATTTTGCTTTGTTCATATGTGAACCTAAAGGCAAAATCCAGCCTTCATGAGATCTCTGACTTCTCAGGATTTACTTACAAATTATACCAAAGTGTTTTTCTCTGCAATAAGTATTTTTGTTAGAGAGCATATCTTCTACGAGCAAGAGCATTATTCTCTTCACCTCTGTTTCAGCTAAGTGAACCTCTAGCACTTAGCAATAAAAACAGCTCCTGGTTTTCTTTATATGCTTCATCATTCAGGAAGAGTAATATATATTTCTTTTCTTCTTACAGGAAGATCTTTTTTTCTTCTTTCTCTCTCTCTCTCTTTGTCTTTCTGTTTTTCTTTCTTTTTGTTTGCACATATTTGTACAATGCCTCTCCTTGTAGAATATTGTATAGTTTCTTTGGATTCACCTTAAATGAACAATTTGAAACATACAGTAAAAATGAATACTGTACCAGAAGGACTGTTTTACATATGCTTTCAGCAGGGATGGAAACACAGATGTAAATGCAAAAGTTCAGAGAAGCTATGTATACATACCAGTGAAACAACAAATCTGTTGAAATTATATTGGTGATCAAAATGTGAGACTATCAGCTATCTCTAGCAGAATTATCAGAACCAGAGCTAGCTTTACGGAAACCCATTATTAACTGTTATCCAAATTGAATTTGAAATGTCAAAGTTGAAATATTTACTCAAGAAACTACAGAGCATGTCTGTCTATTAAATCATTAAGAGTGTAATCTCTCTGATATTGGCAGAGCACTGGCAGAAAAATTGTGGTTAACAGTGCACAGTTCACTGGATCTAGTAAGCATCAACTTTATAGAACCTCCTTTACATTATTAGAACAAAATTCCTTATGATGCAAATGAACAGCTTTTCTGGGTTCCAAAAAAATTCTTTCAGGGACATCAGTTTAAAAGAAAAAGATTTTTTTTTTTTTTTTTTCTGATAACTATTTTTCTTCTTTCTGCTCAAATCAGATCTGTCTAGAGACTGACTTATACATTTTCAGTGGACCAGTTACAATAGGCTGGTTTAATAATCGGTGGTGAGATGCAGATGTGTATAGGCCATGGAGTTTCATGCTAATTAGGTCAAATCACTTTGATGTAAACCTTAACATGTACTTTTATCTCTACTGAATACAAGGAATCTAAGTTTATTAGCTTGGAGACAGATCCCCAAAGCAGAACTATTTAATATTATGTGATGCAATTGCATGACTTTGTTTCCAGAAGTTTTGTGCTGTTGTATTGACATTTGCACATCTATATTACATTTACAGTCTCCTCAGTTAAAACTGTGTACTAATTCATTGGGCTCTGGCTTATTTTTGATGTTTTCTTACTTCACTGATGTTACAGAGTGTAACATATTTAACGGCTTATACTCAGTTTACACAGTTTGAATATACAGACCGTACGTGAGGCTACTGTTGATTTTAACAAGATTTTCAGAATGCAAGTGGCAGATTATTAATAACAGAATTCTTTTATTTCTGTCAAAATGTAACTGATTTATTTATATTTTCATTGTACTGCATTTCAATGACTGAAATGTACTTTGTAAAAGCTGTTGTGTATGAGGTAAACCTCACAAGGAAAAGTGTGTTTCTATTTATGTGTTATATGAGTGGCATTTTACCAGAACATAATAAAGGAATTTTTCTGGCCTGATGAATTTGTAATCTACACATTTACATATTGAATAAGAAGATTTTTACCCATAACACAAAAATAAATATTTAGGACACTCAGAAAGTAATTCCTCTTATTTATTCCCATGGATATTATGTCAGATATAAAGAGCACAATAACATTATTTGATAGAGCAAATTCTTAGCTACAAAACACTGTTTTTCAACCTAGTCACCACCATTAGCTAGGCATTTTTGCCAGTGATGAACAAGAGCCTACATTCAGCACTTGTAAAAATCTGCATGACCATTCAGAGTGTGGCTTGTCTTTCATTCCACTGCTGAAACACACTACCTACTGCCACACAGTGCTCACATCCACTATCTGATTTCCATGAATGTTCAGCAACTGTCAATGAATGTCAGTGGGTGCAATTTTTTCTGCATGGAGGAAATCAATTACACAGCTTTACTTCATATGCACTTCCATGTCTGATGCCAATTTGTCAGACTGTCCCTCATCAGCCATCTGCCAAAGAGAGCAAAACATAATGGAACATCTGTGGGAAAGTTCAGCCTCTACTGCCATGTGCCAACATCTACTTCTGAAATTGTGAGCCAACATAATAAAATAGGAGGCATTATTTTCAGAGCAGTCCTTGTATTTCACTTGATTTGTACAAGATGATGTGTTCTGGGTGGCTAATTTAGAACTCAGATTGACTGTACTTTGAATAGAGTGAGGCACTAGCACAGATATAGTACAAGCTGAAGTACTAGAGTCATAGCATTATCATTACTGAAGGTTGGACTCAATGATTGAGAGGTCCCTTCCAACCCCTACTATTCTATGATTATTTTTCCAGCTCATGCTAGACCTTTTTCAACAACCAATCAAATAAAATAAGGCAATGTACATCTGGTTGAAGATGATGATACTGCTATATTTGAAATATCAAAGGGGAAGTTATGAATTGATATGACATTTCACTTGTGTGTTAGGAAGGGGAATTTAATGTTTTTGATTCTCTTGATGGGTGCATGCCAAATTCATGAAGTTGGGAGAATTTCCAAAGTGGTAGAAGCATATCAGCTGAGTGAATCTGAAATTATCCTTATAGGAAGCGATCTGGGAACTTAAATAGAGAATAATCACCTTTCCCCAGGAACTGCAAACTCCTCTGTAGCAGGTGTATAATTCTCTATTAAATTCTACAGCCTGGACTAAACCTTGAACAGAAAGAACCTGATTTCTTGTTAGATTTCTTTACATTGAACATAAATTTTGCTATAACTGTATTTCATCCTACAGAACCTGTAGAAATGGATCTTTTACTTCACTACATCTGCTGCATACTACATATCTTGACTTTGTAGATATAAAGCTATAAAAGATAGCAAAAAAAGGATCACCCTCTGAAAAGATCAACATTTATGCTTCTCCTGCCCAGTTCAGTTTCTCTTCTTAGAGTCAAATGGTGAAGGGAGTAAATGTCAAGGATGCTGCAGTCTTCTCAGAGAGGAAGCAAAGGAATCCCCTCAGCAGGCAATGGAGTCCCTGTCAGGGAGCACCTGCTGTGTGCCATTAGTATTCCTCATGACAGGACAGGGAGGGGCATAATAGAAGGATGTGGTGAGGGCAGTTTGCATCAGCAGTTCATGCAGGGTGTTTGAGCAGAGAGAGTGAGCAGGGCTCCTCTCATCCTGAGTTGTGAAGGGACAGCTCTCTATTAATACCAACATGGAGACCACTTCTCATGGCAGACAGGCTGAGGTAGAAATGCAGGCAGGTGCCAACAGTCTTTCTGGGATTACTTGTGCAGGAGGAGCTAGAGGAGCTAGAAAGCTGTCCAGGACGTTGGCTGTGGGGAGCTCTGAAATCTGGAGGTCACCTGAGGGACAGAGTTAGATGAGGGGTGTTGTGGCTGCAAGTGTGCCCAACTTGATGTTCTTTTTGAGCCACTCACTAGGCTATGAGAAGAAGTTGCCAGACCGAGATGTATACAGCAGTCTGAGAGAAAGACCACAGTCAGACAGATAGCTGAGGAAAGACCAATGCCTGTGGCACATGCAGACAGATAGCCCCTTCTTGGGGCCCAGCCAAGGAAGGGAGATAAACAGGCTTCAAGACTGACAGAAGGTAAACGGACAGAAGGTGGGGTGAGGGAGACCAGAACCTTGTCTTTGCTCAGGGCAAAAGGAGAAGACCCCTCTTTCTTCTGAGGTCCCACTAATGAATAGATTTCAAGATCTGGTGTGGGAAAGAGAAAAAGGTGTGGAAGCTTGGAACCAGAAAGAAATGATCATATTAAAAAGGTCCAACTGAGGACCCACATCACAACCTGTACTGCTGAAAATAGGTGAATGGTCTTGGTAGTTGGAGACTCTTCACTGAGAGTCACTGGGGAGCCCATGTACCACCCAGATAACTTCCCTAGAGAAGATTGCTGCCTGCCAGGAGCCCATGTTTGGAACATCAAGAAGAAGATATCGGGTGTGATAAAGCCAGATGACTACTATCTCCTCCTGGTCTTTCATGCTGGGTCACTCAAGGCTGCGACCAGAAAATTAAAAATTATCAAGAAAGACTTTTAATCGTTTGGTAAGATACTGAAGGGATTGGAAGCGTAGACAGTGTTCTCCTCAGTCCTCCTGGGTGGAGACTGTGTCTTGTAGAAGGAGGAGACTTAATCAGTTAAATGACTGGCTGCATGGGTGGTGTCATGCTGAAGCCTATCAGTTCTATGATCTAGATAACACCTTTGACAAACCAAGAATATTGATGTGAGACATGATGCAGCTGACCAGGAGAGGTAAGAATACACAAGGCAGCAAGCTAGCTGGGCTACTAAGGCTTTAAACTAGAGCTGCTGGGGGAAGTGGGTTCACTGCTGAGTGACAGAGAAGAGCCAGAGAACACTGCACTTTTGGAAGCAGGAAGGGAGAACCTTAGATTTGTCCTGGAGGTTTGTGGAAGGCTTCCTCTAGGAAGGCAATTCATCTGAAAGCTCAGCTGAAGTGCCTGCTTTACCAATAAATGCAATCTGGGAAATAAACAGATAGTGTTGGAAACCATGGTGGTTCAGGTCTACTACGGGCCACCTCACCAAAGAGAGCCTGTGGATCAGGCCTTCCTGCTTCAGCTGCAAGAAGTACCTCATTCACAGTCTCTCATGCTGATGGAGGATTTCACCTAACTAGATACCCACTGGGAAGACAACATGGCAAGATTCAAGTGATCCGAGATACTCCTAGAGTCTATTGATGATAACTGGCTCAGGTATTAAACACGTCAACCAGAGATGGATATTGCTGGACCTGGTGCTCAGCAGTGTGGAGGAGATAATTAAAGACATTAAGATCAGAAGCAGCTGAGGCTGCAGTGACCGTGCCCTGGCTGAGAAGGAATGTGGGCCTGGCAAAGGGTGAAGTCAGGATCCTGAACTTCAGAAGAGTGAATTTAAGGCTTTTTAAGTAATTGTTGGACAAGATCTGCTGTGGAGATGTCCTTAGAGACGAAGGAGTACAGCAAAGCTGGCTACTCTTTAAAGATGCCTTTCTGAGAGTGCAAGAGGTCTCCATCCCTCAGAATAAGAAAGCAGACAGGGAAGTCAGGAGACCAGCACAGTTTGGTGAGGATCTGCCTGTCAAATTGAGGAAAAAGATGGGCATGTACATGCAGCATCTGATGCACAGACTCAGATGTGAATGATCCAAATCGTTTATTACAAGTTCTCACATCACTTATACACCTTCACAAGTTTTCTAGCTTTCCCATCCACCCCAACGACTTTCCCATCCACCTTTACATGTCAGCAGAGCATCCTACAAATGCTCTTTAACCGTTCATGCGGGCGCTTATCCAATCAGAGCCATGAGACGTTCTTTCTTGTTCTAGAGGTGTCCTTGGTTCTCATGCTCTTTATCTTGCTCCACAGCTGCTGCTCTGAACAGTTTTTCTTGTATTCCCAATGTACAGGTAGTGGAAACAAGGACATGTCACCTGAGATGAATACAGGTATGCAGTCTGGACATGCAGAGATGGGATTAGGAAAGCCAATGGAACTTACTTGATGAGAAATGATAAAAACAAGAAGGGATTCTACAGGTACATAGGTCAGAAGATACAGACCAAAGAGTGTACTTCCACTGATAAATGAGAAAAAGAACTGGCTACAACAGATATGGAGAAGACTGAGGTACTTAGCGAGTTCTTTGTCTCAGACTTCATTGGTAGCCAGGATTCTTGTATTTCTCAGATCTCTGAATCTCACATCCCTGAAACTTTTAGTGGGAAATGGGGGAGAAAACTCCCCCCCTTGTGGTCCTGGAAGATGAAAAACTTAACATGAGCCAGCAGTGGGTGCTTACATCCAAGAAAGCCAATGGAATCCTGGGCTACATCAGAAGAGGGATGGCCAAAATTTTGAGAGAGATGATTATTATTGTTCTCTGCTCTGCCCTTGTGGGGCACCATCTGAAGTGCTGCATCCGGTCTTGGGCCACCAACATGAGAAAGATATGGAGCTTTTGGAGAGGTTCCAGAGGAGGGCCATGAAGAGAAGGGTTGGAGCACCTTTCCTATGAAGGCAAGCTGAAGGAGCTGGGCTTGTTCAGCCTGGAGAAGAGAAGGCTGTGGGGTGACCTTATTATAGCCTTCCATTACTTAAAAAGAGATTATAAATAGGAGAGAAATCAACTTTTTCGTGGATGGATGATAGGACAAGGGGAAATTATTTTAAATGAGAAGAGGTAAGATTCAGATTAGATGTCAGGGGGAAGTTTTTCACTGAGAGGTTAGCGAGGTACTGAGTCATGTTCCCAGAGTGGCTGTGAATGCCCCATTCCTGGAAGTGTTCAAGGCCAAGTTGAATGGGCCCTGGGTAACCTGATCTGGTACCAGATCTAGAGGTTGACAACACTGCCTGTGGCAGGGGGGTTGGAATCTGATGATCCTTGAGGTTCCTTCCAACCCAAGCCATTCTATGATTCTGTGATTCTATCCTCACAAAGGGAGAGGAGGGGAAACTCTCCAGTGCCAGCAATAGGACCTGAGGGAATGGCATGGAGCTGCACCAGGAGAAGGTCAGGTTGGGTATGAGGAAAAGGTTCTTCACCAGATGTTGTTCAGGCACTGGAACAAGCTCCCCATTGTAGTGGTCACGGCATCAAGCTGCCAGAGTTCAAGGAGTGTTTAGACAACATTCTCTAACATAAGATTTGAATTTTGGGTGATCCTATGTGGAGTCAGAGTTGGAATGAATGATCCTTGTTGTTCCTTTCCAAATCAGGATATTCTGTAATTCTGTGATTCATTAATTCTATGAACGAAGTGTTGTTGAGAAAGACCAATGAATAATCACATCATATGCATCAGTCTTACATATGCCGTGCAAAGGTCTCTTCACTTACTTCTCTACGGTGCATCATTAAGGATTCATAATAGATTTCTCGGTCAAGTTCAATCATTTTACTTCAGTTTTCTCTGACTGAAAATGCATAATTTGCCTTCTACATTTTTAAAGTTTTAAAATAAATCTTTCTGCCTGTATATTTCAGCTGAACATTGTTTTCTTAGATTTGCTTATAGCAGATGCTGTTGAGAATGGGAGGCAAAAAATAGAAAATTGAGGAATGGTACTGTCCCTCAGTCTCTGTGAAGTCCTACTGAGGTTTGCATGCAACCAAAGAAAACATGGGCTTTCTCACCTTTGGATATGAGTCACTGATGAAGGATGGCATTTTGTGGCAACATCTGCATTTATTCCACTAGTTCAAGGGACAGAGACCTGCCCCATAGAGCTAGGGATCCCACTTCTCTTGATGGTTCCTCTAAGTAGTTTATGCAGTTATCTGTAGCACAAAATAGGCCTAATTTTCAGTTTGATTATGCTAAAAAAATTAATTATAGAAAATCATGATCTTACAGTATTGTTTATACAGCTTTTATGCTATTGAACAATGAGGATATCAGAGCTGGAAAGTTAAAGTTGCATGTGGGCAACATCTTATTTTAGTTTTGTGGTCCAGTTGGACAATGGTATAATCTGAATTGAATGAGGAATATTATTTTAAATTTCTGAAACACAAAAGCTATGTCCAGAAGAAAATTAATAATAATCATGCATGATAAATGTGATATGGGTATACGTACATAAAGACTTAAAGATAAAGTAGCATTTAATAGATACTAATTCCAATCTAAAGCCCAGGTCCAATAGAAGTCTCATTGTGGATCTTTGTATTTAGACAGTGTGCCTATTCCTTCTGTCTTTTTGTTTAATCAAAGGCAATGAGTATTTAATAATAATAAAAAGGAATGAGTGTTTATAAAGATATAAATAAATAACTTGATGAGGATATGTCAGAGGCTAGTGCTTCTGTACAGTTCTGATAGCTTGATTATTGGCAAAAGCAGAAAAGAGAGAAAGATCATGAGATGGTGGTTATAACCTAGTTAAAATTGCTACAACTACTTTTGCCTGCTGAGAATTTGGTTCCACTTATCACTGCATAAAACCTAAGTACCAGTATACTACTCTGCTACTATGCATGTTGTTTACACTGTGCGTTTAACAAAAAAAAAAAAAAAAAAAAAAAGGAAATATTTAACTCAATATTTAGTTCATTTTCTTTAATTATTACTATTTTTCATGCTCTTCTACTTTGAGCCAGGTTGATTTTCTTTACCATGCTCTCCAGAGCATGGGATAGAGAGGGAAAGGAAAATGATAGCTAATAAATTTTTGAAGCCTCAAAAAATTACCTTCTGTAAAATGGATTTCCTATACATAATAATGTCACTGCTTTATGGCCTGATGTTTCCTGACCTTCCATTATGAGAAGCTGAGGCTTCTTTTCAATGGCATGGAGCTCATGTTTATAGCCTCATGTGATTGCCCTTAAACTTGTTACTTAGGAGATAAAGAGAGTTGGCTGTTCTGGCCTTCGACATTATTTGATGACATAGAAAGAGAAACAAGGGAAACATAATTTTGATACTGTCTGAAAACATATACTTCAGAAATATATTTGAAAAATAAATATAAAATTTTGACTCTATAAGACGCAAAATATCATTGACCACCAAGGTCTGCTCCCTTGTGTTAATTCATTACCATGATTCTCTGTGGGAATACAGTACTAGCTAGAGTAGAAATAATTTGGAAACAATCCTAAAGAATTTGTTCAAATATTCATTGAGCTAATAAGGCTTTTAATGAAATTGAGTAAGAGAAGAAGCCCTTAACTGGGTAGATATGCAAAGTTATACATATTCCTGTATCTAAGGTTAATCACAGATGAGATATTTTTAGTAAATCCAATCACTGATGCTTACAAATCAATGAGGTTAAAATGTCACTGTTCATTAGAAAAATACTAGGTTTTTGTGTTTGCATTGTAAAAAAAAAAAATAATAATAATAATTTAAAAAAGGAAAATATATATTTGTAGCATCTGTAGGATGCATTTCTGAGTAATCATCTTTTTTTTTTTAATTTTTCTTTTTCAAAATATTTTGGTAAAAAAGAGGGAATGTTCAGTTTTGGATGGCTTTTTCTTTGATGCTTTTGAATGTATTTACCACCTGTGGTTATTAACCCTCAGCATTAATGAATTCAGGATTGCAAACACCTGCCACTGCTTCTACTTTAGTCCCTTACCAGACTCAAACTTTACGTTGTTGGAAAGGGAATTTCATCTTTCACTGCAGAAATTATGCACATATTTTGTTTGGTCAAATATATGGGAATCCCGCAATGTTATTGGAATTCTACTTGCAGCTTGTAAACCTTGTATTTGTGTTCACCGTTTTGGATAAAATGAATAAATATTAATTGAACAGGAAGGAAAGAAGTGTTGGACACTTTAGCAATTTCTTTTATTGGGTAACTTATTTGCAACTAGAAAATGTGTTCCATACTCCTGACCCACATTAAGATGCAAGGACTTTACATTTACCATAACTCCATAAGAATGAGCTGAATGACTTTTGAACAATCTGTGCATGTTGGATTTCTAGAGCACAGGTTTCCAAACTCAGTGTCAATGGATTGAATCTTTTCATATGGTTATTTAACTTGGAAATCTTTTTCTAATTAGTAAAATCTTCTGTATTATAAAGCTCCTGCAGCTGAACAGGCATTTTGTCTCCAGTAAATAATCATGAAAGATCACTACATTGAGTCTTAGAGATTTAGATACATTAGAATTCCAATAGGATGTTAAAGATCTTTCTTACGGCAAGAACTGGATGCAACTTGACTTTATTTTTAATTTTTCTACTTAGGATTTCCAAATGGATTATCAGTGCTAATGTGGGTAGAGTGACATGATAGTGTTTTAAAAACCTCTTACAATAACTAGATTTTCAGTGGCGGTAATTAACCTGTATTTAATTTTTTCTTGTAAGAAATCAAAATTATGTATTTTTCTTTTGGAAATACTGTAGAGGAATGAAAATTTTGTAAAAGAACCCTAAAGAATCCCTGGATACTGAAGTTCAGTTATTTTAAGGAAGCAAATTTTGGTTGAACACAAAAAGCAGTCCAGAAATGAGACAGTTGCTTTAAAAATTGTTTTTCATGATTGCTGAAGACTGCATTGCTTTATTTTTTTATTATTTTTTTAATCAAATGTTGATCTGGTATGATTAATTCTCTTGGCTTATATGAGTATTTTAGTATTTTCTGTGTATCTTCAGATTTATATCTTGTTATTATTCAGATGTAGATTTTGATGAATATGAAAAAGGAATCTTAATAAATACACAAAAAATGGATTAGATGGACAGACTATAAGCATGGGAGGTGGGATAACAGCAGGAGCAATAGAAGTTTTGAGATTAAAGCCTACCTAGAGAACAATTTCATGCAGGGAGAGAGAAAAGCAAAGAAAAATCACGGATGCACAAGAAGGCTAATGGTATGGAAGATAGACAGAAAATGTTATAAGACTATACTGATAAGAAATCAAAAAGTTTGATTTAAGTGTTCTCCTAGCTCAAAGCTACTCCAAAGTCTTTATATAAAGCAAAATACTTTTATATACTGCCCTATTTGTTTTTTTTTTTAATGTACAATTTTTTTTTTTTTTTTAATTTGTTGTCCCAAGGACAAGAACAGCTCACTCTCAGAATCATGGTAGATTGATTTCGTATTGTACACTTAAAGGACATTTCTAAAGTTTTGCTTTACTACAGCTTGTTCTGAGAGATTTCCATTTTTATTGATTTTTATTTTTTTAGTTTCCCTTTAGGTGCTTGAAGAAGAAATATCATCATTTTCATGAGGCAAAAATTCTTAAGTTGCTCTGAAAGTAATGCTTTCTGTTTATTTCCATGGAAACTACAAAAAAGAGCACAATAGCATATTTTATAGAGCAAATTCTCAGCTACAGAACATTTTTGCTACTGAAGAACAAGAGCCTGCGTTTCACACTCATAAAAATCTGCATGACAGTCCAGAACATGGCTCTTCCTTCACATTGCTGTCGCTACTGCTGAAACTCATTATGTGCTTTCTCACTGTGCTCACATCCACTGTTTTGTGTCCATAAACATTCAGAAAACTTTGTTGAAAGTCAATAGGTGCAATTCTTTTCCATATGGAGGAATTCAGTGACATACCTTAGCTTTATATGTGCTAACATGTCAGATGCCAATTTTTCAGACTGACACTCTACTACCATCTATCACATAGCAACAAAACACAATGGAACATTGGTGGGAAGGTTCAACCTCTACTGCCATATCACCAACATCCAGCTCTGACACTGTGGCCAACATAATAAAACAGGAGGCATTATTTTTGGAGCAGTTCTCATATTTCTGAATGTAAGCCCTGTGAGTATTTTGATGTTGTAAATTAAAACAAACTAACCCCAAAATAAATAAATAAAGTGCACCAGAAAAGAAGTACAATAATTATTGTGTGTGTATGTTTTTTTTAAAACTGTAACAGATCTGCTGCTTAAAAGGACATAACCCTTAATATAGGAGGTGACTGTTGGAGGGCAGAGAGCTAATCATAGGATTAATGTAGATTTCATTTATAATCCATCTCATGTTTGTATGCTTTTATCCACTGTTATTTTGGAAACAGGACAAATCCCCTTTTAATTCTCATTATTAATGAAGATTTGCCCAAAGGCTTTTCTGTATCTTGTGTGGAAGCCCTGCCCTTGGGAAATGCTTATACATACCATTGCAGCTGGAGTATTTAAAAGGTCTTCCTCAGGGTCTTGCAGTGCCATGTCAAGTTCAAGCTATGTGCTGAGTGAGCACATGTGTTGATTCATCACATTAAAATGCAGTCAGTTCTGCTGTGGATAGGACTATATCTGACTGTGCTGGACACCGGTCTCATGCTTCCATCCATGATATATGTCATGAAGTAATGCTGAACCGCACAAAGCTACTGAAAGATGTATAAATCTTGACCAAGCATACATGCACTCAATCCTATTGGAATGTTTTCCATCCCTAGGCAGGACATCTAGGATAACCCTCAGCTTCTTTCTCCTCATTTGAAGCTTTTGTTCATAGTTAGCTTGGTAGAGCCTATACATGGAAGACAAGAGGATATGTTTTGTGAATTAAAGAGGAAAGGAGTGGGTTATGTATGCTATAATTGCACCAGAATTGACCACTGTAACTTTGTGCTTTCTTGGCCAGAGCTAAACAGCTGAAATATATATACATACATATATATATGTATATATACATGCAGGTATATATATACATATATATATTTTTATATATTTTTATATATATATATATATATTTTTTTTCCAAATGATAAACCAAATGAAAACTAAGCTGAGAAGAACACAAAGTCTTTGACCATGCTTTCCGGTTGGAAGCATCAGGTTCAAACTGCTTCTACACCACTTCTACATTTCAAACTTCTTCATACTTCTTAGGAAGTACCGTTGAACACTGTTTGTTTGTTTGTTTGTTTAATGGAATGTTTTCTAGAGTGTGCTTGTTTTCTTTTCTTCACTGAGTGTATAGATGCTGAGGTCCTAGCTTGTAAGGCTGTCACCCTTCCAATCTAAGCTGCCTCAAATTTTAGTTTTGTGTAAAAAAGATAGCTAATATAAGCAGCACATCCTTTGCTTTCTGTTCTTGATTGACAGTCTCAGCACCTAATTATTTGCCCGAATCTTCTGTCTCTGAATCCTAACCAGTTCATCTTGAAAGCTAGGTTGTAATCAAATGCTTTATTATATTTGTTTCTGCTGATGTTCTATCAGATAATATGCTGTTGAGAGTTTGTGCCTGACCAAAGTACAACAGTGAAAAACAGACTGTATGCCCTTCCTTCCCTATGGTTTGAATAAGCATTGTGGAGTGTGCAGGCTGAAATACGAAAGGAAAGTGGAAGGAAAAGAACCCCAAATATTCATTCAGTTATAACGCAAATCATGAGGGAGAGAAATCTAACAAAGGTTTTATTGATGAAATTACTTACTTCACTGCATGAAAATTAAAGAATCCCTGGACCCAAGCCCCTTTAATACCCCAAACAGGGCTCCTGCCACGATCAGAAGTCAATTATCTCAATAGCACCCAAAACAAATGGTGAATATTGCCTTAGCAGTTGCAAAGAATAAGAGGTACATCTAAAATTAATTTATGTCTTGGGATCAGACACTTGAGATGAGAGAACTGGTCCATAAAGTGCTCCAGAGGAGTTAAACAGGTAAACAAAAATAAGTCCCTTGTTAAGTTTTTGAGGGAATTGTACTTGAAGTCCATAAATTTGCTTTCTGCCCTTTTTTTTCTTTTTCAAGAAAAAATTTGTCAACATGTCCATATTTACACAGATACTCCCTTAACTCTTCCCTATAAGTCTTGATAAAGGATTGGCGATAAGTACCTGAAATGGCAGTTACTTCTTAATCTCTCTTATTGTGCAGAAGGATCTACTCTTTATGTGTTAATTAATTTGAGATGAATGATTTCCATCCTATTTACATCCTTACCTAAAAAAGAAACATGAGAATTTTGTTTTATAATGTACAAAGAAACAAGGATTGAAACATGCAGACTTGGAAATATGAGACAAACTCATGATATAGTTACTAGCAAAATAAGTCAGAATAGCTCCCTAGAACTATATATAGAACAGAATAGTTCACAAAAGTCATGTGATTGATGCATAACAGAGACAGGTAATCTACATATTTGTCTACTTACATCCAACATCATGGAACTGTGCAATCATAGAATGACCTGGGTTGAAAAGGACCACACTGATCAAAACCTGGAAGAAGCCCTTGATCGCTGAGGATTACTGCTTTGGAGCTGTTCCAGCCAGAAGCACAGTGACTGACTGCAAGGTTGTCATGGAGCTAACTAGATCAATCTATGCCCGTGACGGGGGCAGTAGGCCCCCCTACCCCCCCACTCCCCCCAGCCACACAGAATGGGAAGGAAGGAAGGGAGGAAAAGGAAAAAAACAGCGGCAACAATCTATGGAGGAAACCTTATTTTACTAACTATGATATCGGAATGCAAGATAACACAATATCATACAATCTAATTGAAATTGAGACTAATAAATCAAATAAAATGGGTTAGAGAGAGTTCCTGAAACCGAGTCAAACCTGAAAAGCTTGGAACAGCTAGGAAAGCAGCCTCCAGCACCCACTGCCAGGCAGTAAGAGACTGCCCCACCCAGAAGGGTCAGATCCCATGACTTCCGTCAGGTACAGGGATAGGTACCTGGAATTGGAGCATTAACACTTTAATTCCAGTACACTAGATGATGTTTTGATGCAGAATACTGAAAACCAAAAAACATAAAACCATGAAACTGGGAAACCTGTTCCAGTGTGTCACCACCCTCTGAGTGAAAAACTTCCTTCTAATATCTAACCTAAACCTCCTCTTTCTCAGTTTAAAACCATTCCCTCTTGTCCTATCACTATCCACCCTCACAAACAGCCATTCCTCCTTCTGTTTATATGCTCCATTCACCTCAGAATTCTTCTTTTCTGGGAAGCTGCTGTAAAAACAATTGCATTGTATATGTCTGATTGTATGAGCATGTTTTGGTTCATGCTACTAGACCTATGAGATAGTGCTACTATCAGGAGTGTCCTAAATCACTGACATTTAGGAAGGACTAACTGAAACAGGATCACTGATCTGTGCCCTACGTATACTATACCCTAACCATCTGTAGTTGGCCACAGTGATCCTACATATAGTATACTGTAAGCATCCATAGCTGGCCACAGATTTACCCAAATTACTAGGTAAGATGAGCCTTTGATGTAGTAGGGAATTTCCTATGTTCTTATCTAAGTGTAAATAATGAACAGATTTTCATAATAGTTCAAGATTGGCACCTCATCCTACAATACTGAGATAGGTACATTTTCTAAAAGCTTTTTCTCAGATAGACTTGCTGTGCTTTGAATCTTTTGAAAATCTGGTCCTTTATCTGATTTTTTTTTGTTTAAATTATAGATTTTACTTCTTTCTCTACTATGAAAGTGAAATTTAGTTAGAAAGTACTATTTTTTCATCCCCCTATAAGCTCTGAAAATATGTCTAGTATCAGCAAAGTGATAAAAAAAGTCTGTGAGCCATTAGTAAGACATGACAAAAAGAGTCTGAAAAATTGCAGGAGAAGGCTAGAATTGCTATTATTTAAATTCAGTAATGCTTTCTATGCATTTCAGCGTTTGCTATAAGCTACAATTTTTCTATATTCCAGTACAAAAGAAAAGCTACTGAGGAATTTTTATCCATCTCCTTTCCACAGCTGATCACATTCTCTCAAATATTAAAGAATAAGAAAGTTAAAGAGGATTTCCTGTCATTTGAATATTATTACCAATTGTTAAATGACAAAAAGACATTACACTGAGCTTTAAGATGTCCCCAAAGAGAAAAGTCTGCGCTAAGTTCTTTTTTTTCCTTTTGTTCAGTTATTAAAAATGTAAGAGAAAAACACCATATTAGAAATATTTTGATATGATGATCTGCTCAGAAACTTGCTCTTTTTCCTGATTGTTCAGGTGAATTTGAGCTTTGGATCAGATGATTAATAACACAGTGCAGTCTCATGTTTCTGAGCATTGCTTAATTTCTTAGCATATACTTATTCCCATCTAGGGATAGGAAAAATTCCATCCCTGTATGGGAATTTTTGTCTTTCTACATTCATTACTGAAGTATAAGGGACCAGTTAGGACTGGCTGCCTACGTTTTAGATGGCTGCATACAGGTGATCTGAATATTGTTGATACAGATACTTACTGTGTTTAAAATATTTTATAAAGATGGGGATTCACACATGATCTCAAAAGGGAGAAGAAAAATTCTTTAGATTAACTGATATAAAACCCTATTGCTGTGTGCATGTATATACATATATATGCCCTAATCCTAAATATACAACCAGAAAGTCTAGAAAGCAATCAAAGCATATGTAGTAAGAGAAAATAAATGAAGGAAAATTTTTATATGATACTTTTATTTGGTGATTTTGTAGTTCACAATAGGAAGTATAGTGTAAATATTATTAAAGCACTTCAGGAAGCATGGATACTTAAATAGTCAGACTTTGAAAAAAACTTTGGGGTTTAGAACCTTAATTTTTTTAGAAGGTTTTGGTAAGAAATTGTCCGCTGCAAGAATAACGTATCTAGTCATTTTTGTTATATTACAGTACTGCTGTACAGTGGGATCTAATAAATATTGGAAACATTTGAATATAAAGTAAAAAACAGTGAAAGGAAAATTCAAAATTGTGAATAAAGGAACTATTCAGAATGTGGAGCGAGGCTTTATGTTAAGAAGGGGTTAAAAACTAGAAGATATAACAAAACATAATAAGCAGAGGAGGAAAATCAGGGATCTTGCACAGAATTAATGTATTTCATAAAAAGACAAATGAACAAATGGAATAAATTATCAGTAAAGTCAATTGAAATAAAGACTATAAATAAAATATGAAATATAAAGTATAAATGAGGTTGGAAGGCTTAGATTTATTTCCTGAGTTAGAATAATGTGAATGATCATAGAAGAAAAGTAGGAAGGTGAAACTAATATATTAAAAATTGAAGGTTGCAATTGCATTCAATAAGTTATTCTTCATACTTCATTGAAGTAATCATTAAAGATAATTTACACTATGTAATTAACAAGCAGTAATCAATGTTTTTATCTTTATTATTATTTGTAAGTTTGGAAAAACAGCTGATAAAATGGAAAATGGTCAAGAAAGGCAGCACCACAAATAATGAGTATTATGTACAAGTATACCTGATACTTTACACGGAGGGGTTGGAATGTAAATATTTAAAGAGAACAGATGAATGTGAGGACTCCTAACATAAAATAAAACAGGAATAATAAATACTCTCCAAGTTTGAAAGGTCAAAAGTCTCTCAGACACCAATTAAATTTTCATGGTGTTTTCGCTAGAAATATGACTGTGTTCCCCTAACAGAAACATGACTTCAATTAATTTGTGTTCTTAGCAGAGGGAAAGAAATACATAACAGGATTTTTATTGTTTTTCAATAAAAACAAGTATATTAAATATCTTCCATATACTATAAACAATTTCTATAACTTAATGAATTCAATTTTTTTTTTCCATAGTTCTTCTTGCACATTTATAGCACAACCATTGAGAGTGAAAAGTTGTTGTGGAATATCTATAAATGCTAATTAGATAACCACATTATTATTATTATATGTATTTTTTTGCAGTTAAAGAAAGAAGCTGCATTATTTAAGTATTTGTATTCATCATCTTTTCTAAAAGGAAGAAACAGGGACCTAACCCCGAAATAACCTGGCTTTAGTGGGACTCTGTGTATAAAGATACTTCTGTTCTGAATCCTGGTAGCGTTAGTGCCTTGGGCAATGTGTTGCAGAAGACAAAGAATTTCACTTTTGCAGTTGGTGCCACAATACTAAGACATCAAGAACACTAACCTCAGCCAAATCTTTTAATACTGATGTTCTTTAGCTCAGTGTTTTGACAATAGCTTTCTCAAGGGCATCTCCCTTTAAATGTTAATGTATTTTCAGGCTTTTATCTTCATCGCAAGAATCAGTGCTATTTAATACTCAGAACTCCTGGAGGAGAAACAGTAGATGCTGGGTTACGTACAGTCCAAAATGAACTTTCAATCAGTACTGCACTGAAATATACAAAGACTCTGAATGTATTTATACCTCCCTGCAACTTGTAGCCTATAGCACTGTAGATACTTTTCTCTGACCACCTTTTACTCAAAAAGAGGCATGTAACAGTCTAATCTCTTGCTTGCTCTCATGTACTCCTGTATTTAACTGATGCCACCCTTCTAGCCTGACAGGAGAAGCATCAAGGCAGCTTGGAAGTATTACACTCCAAGCAAGGGAGTATTCTCTCTTGTAAAAGTGAGTGCCTGCTCGAATAGGCCACTTAGGCTAACTCACAGATGAGAGACCTAAAATGACATTTCTTTGCCTTAGCAATTACTTGAAATACTAGAAATATTTGATCTACAAAGGCTTTTCAGACCAGGTATTTCCTAAATTTAAAATAAAAATAAATAGAACACATTTACATCAAGAAAGATTGTGATATGAGCAAGACTAGAAAGACATATTAAAAATTCACAGCCTTTATAGTGTGTCTTGTAACTCCTCTGTGGAGTACACAGAAATTCTACTTTAATAGAACATAATATTAGTATATTGCCATCACATAAAATTAAAATAGAAAATAATTTAGGAAGTCCGGTAGATACCACTAAAATTGGGCTTAACTGACAATTATGAGAGTAGTAGTATTTCATTTCACATGTATGAAGGCAAAATAGGGAAGGAGAAACACTCCATCAGTTCTGTTGTGTAGAAGAAAACACGGATAGTTTCACATAGCTAACAACTGGGCATTGAACATAGCAAGCAAATAGAAGAATATTCATGCTTTTGAAGTTGTTTGTACTTTACAAATTTGCTGTTTTTTCCTAAATGTATTTTTCACAGGCCTCACTTTTCCAATTATGAAGAAGTCTTACTGCATTCTATATACTAGAACATGTACCTTGGATGGGCTAGAGTTGTTTAAACAGTTTGTGTACTTCCTTGATAAAACTTCACAGCAAAGTGTGATTCTAAGTTTTGAGTTAAATGCCTAAACACAGGCATCTAGTGCCATCAAAGATTTCATAGGTATACAAAACATACAGGTACTACATGCAAGTCACTTGATGTTTCATGGAGTTACTCACAAATGAGGAAGGATACTCCACAAAGTTACACAATGCTGCAAGATTTTGTTTATGCAGTCTTGTTGCAGATATAAAAAATACACAACTTCAGATTTGAACTGTAAATGTCTACAATTAAACTATCTCCCTTTGGATGTGGAGTAAAGGTTTCAAAAGGCTCCAGTGACAGTTAATGTGTTCTGCATTGCCTATAATAAGAGTTTTGGCAACTGTCTCTACAGTTGTTTTCTAGTATGAAAAAGGGGAAGGGAAATATGCAATTATGGCAAGAGGAAATTCTGATTATTTTAGAGGTCTGACTTAGGATAAGAAGAAACAGACTGCTAATTTCCTATTTCCATACACTGTCTGTAAAAGGAAATCTAGCAAACTAGATGCAGATGCTTCCATCTTACCACTTGTAGCTAATACAAAAATCCAAAGGAATTTGGTGTAAGGAAAGTCTGTTTGCAGATCCTTGTCGCTGTGTTTATCTCCTTAGAATT
Organism: Perdix hodgsoniae; assembly: GCA_035772895.1. Taxonomy (NCBI): domain Eukaryota; kingdom Metazoa; phylum Chordata; class Aves; order Galliformes; family Phasianidae; genus Perdix; species Perdix hodgsoniae. The sequence goes on from JAPSGF010000052.1 coordinate 4,424,759, forward strand.
GCCATTCTTGTGGCAATACCTTTGTTTTGTTCCTGAACAGGAAACGCATCAAGATCTATATAATCATTATGAATATATTTACATTATTTGAAGGGTGTGTTATAGCAGAATCTATATTCTCTATGCTAATAGCACTTTTGTCATGCTCACTAATCCTTTGTTTCAGTGCCCCAGAATTCTTAACTATGCAAATCAATTCACGGGGGCATTTTAACATGTAAATCGCAATCTGCCTCACAAGTGAGGAATTGGTGGATTTAAAATTCCTTGTCTATTGGGAAGTAATGAATGATACTTATTTAACATATACTACTATTCAAGGTATATCTCCCATACTTAGTGGCAGTGATATTCTGAGTCTAATACTGCATTCACAGTTTTAGGAATACAAAGGAGAAGCAGCAAAACTCTGTGATAAATGTATTCATTTTCCTCTTTTCTATATCAAAAGTAGTAATCCTGATAAAACATTCAGTGGTCTAGGATATTGGCTGAGAGTGTAATATTGCTCTTTTACTATGGAGTGAATGTTAACTCCTGTGGGAAAGGATTACTACATATTTGTAACTGGATGCAAGATGTTTCACAGCAGAAAAGAAGGAATATAAAATTTGTCAAGTCAGAAAAGAACTGATTACACAAATTAAAATGTGATATCTGTAAAAACAAATATGTTAAAAGAGTTGGACAAGCTAAAAAGGAAAAAAAAAGTAGTTATAGGAATACTTGTAAAGTTTAAACAGAGAAATTATTTGTTCTGAACAATATGCATATTATGCATTGTATAAAAGGAATTAACAACATTATATCACCCAGTTTTTTGGGGGTGAAAATTTGACCAGACTGTATGATAAGGTGATGGTTTACGAAAGTCTTAACTGTATCAATGTAGTAGAATTAATGTGCTATTATGGAAAGGACAAATTGCATTCTTTACCATGAAATTAGAGGACTTGTTTTGGTTTAGTTTAAACTGAAAATTATGAAATTTAACCTAAAGAGACGTGATAAAATAGTAGCATTCTGCAAATGTTTTCCTAGCTATGTTCTTTGCAGTGTATTGCACTGATTTCTTCATGCAACTTGTTTTACACTTGTGAATGCAAATCATAAAATCATATCATCATAGTATCACAGATGGTTTAGGTTGGAAGGGATCATAAAGATCCTGTAGTTTCAACTTCTCTGCCATAGACTGGGATATCTTCCACTAGATCAAGTTGCTGAAAGCTCTGTCCAACCTTGAATTTTTCAGGGATGGCGCATCCACAGCTTTTCTGGGTAGCCTGTGCCAGTGCCTCACCACTCTCACAGTGAGGAATTTCTTCAATTTAATCTAAATCTACTCTCTTTTAGTTCAAATCTATTACTACTTGTCTTATCATTACATGTCCTTGTAAAATGTCCCTCTCATGCTTTCTTTTAGCTTATTCCTTTACGTACTAATCCTCTGCAGTAAGGTCTCCACAGAGTCTTCTGTTCTTCGGCCTGAACAGCTCCAGCAGTCTCAGTTCAGCCTATTCTTATAAGAGTGATGCTCCACTCCTCTTCGTGGTCATCCTCTAGGTGCACAGGTCCATGTCCTTATACTGGGGTCTCCAGGGCTGCCTGCGGTACTCCAGGTGTGATCTTACAAGAGCAGAGTAGAGGATTTAATTTCTATAATCACAGAAATGATTTACTGAATTATTTACATGTATACACATAGTGAAGTCATCTATGATTCTACTACATGCCTGTTCAGATGTCTTCCTTTCCTTAAAGGTGAAAATATATTTTTTTTTTTTAAAAAAAAAGGTGCTCTGTTCTTTAGGAGATAAGGAAAAAAAAAAAAAAAAAAGTTACGCTTGTCAAACCAGAAAAAGGAAAAATATACAACAACAATTTCTGAGGAACAAACCAGCTGAGTTTAGTAAAACTAAAATCTTAAACAACTTTAGATTTAAGTATGTACATGTATAAACCCTTTTCCTCTCTCCCTCGCCATGTCCTCCTCCTTCATCATGAAAGTACACGGATATATGAATATAGTCCCCCTTGTCTGTTACTGATATGGAAGCAAAAATACAATATTTGATTTTTCAGGCTATCCAGATTAAGAAAACAACATAAAGTTATGCAGAAACCTTTCAAAAGGTGGGAGTCTGTTCACTGGATATAGGCATAGAATGTAAAGGACTACACCCAAGCTAGTAAACTTAAACTCCCTTTATGAAGAGCAATAGGCTTTTGTAGGATATGAATCATGTCTCTCTACAATAGATCAAAGGATTTGTGCCTTCTTTCAAATGCTGATTTTTCTTCTTTGACTAAAAATGTAATTTCAGATGAGTGATTCAGCTTTAGTAGTCTATACCATAGATATCTAAAATGGGGTGAAAAGTATATTGCCTCAAATTATTTTAATGAAAATCTTATATTATTGATCTGAAAAATACGTGTATAGTGTTTCAGCTGCAATATCATCATACAAATGTTATACAAGACTATCACAGTATACCTAGCATCTTTCCGTAAAACTAAACCTATGATATATTTTAAAAACACACTTTAAAATAATAAATTATTATGTTGTTTAGGTGATTACATTAATCATTTTGCAAAGACTTCCTTCTTACAAAGACTCTTTTTTCACATTTGGCTGAAGACCAAATGTAGAATTAACATGTACGTATACCACAGCACTTCTTTTCTGAAATTGGTTGAAGTTGTGCATACAGTTGGCTGAGCATCCCTACATCCCTTTCTCTTTAAACATGCTTGACCTCTTACCTCCTCTTTTTTTCCTCCTAAAAAGGAGGGGGTAAGAGGTCAAGCATGTTTAAAGTGAAAGGGATATAGGGATGCTCAGCCAAAAAAAAAAAAAAAAAAAAAAAATCACCATATAGCAGCTTTTTCTAGACAAATAGGAGCAAACAATTTTCAAAGAACATTTTCTTCATTGGTCTTTGCTAACCACAGGTGTCACAGTTACAAGTTTCTGTAGATCAAGCTACTTTTTGTAACATTCCTTTGTTATCAGTGGTGAGAAACAGATTTCTCAAGATAGTATTAACATTAAATATTAATCTTCTGATGAGTGAATCACTCCTAAGAATGACTTATTTTCTTAGAAAGAAACTCCATTGTGCCAGTCTCAGTCTCAATTATAAGGTAAGTCTACATTGCTTAGGAAAACTTAGCCAAGAAATAAAAGTTTGAGCAGCCAAACCACTTTGTTTCTCTTTCACTTCTTGGCTCTATTATGGACTCTTCCAACTGGCTTTCTCTCTTAAGGGAAGTAGTTATCTGTACATTATTGACAGGGAGCCAAGCACCATCAATTAGTCATGGGGATCAGATCACAGTTTCACACTTTGACATTTCTATAAATGTTTGCATTATAGACATCCACATTTGTTTAAACAAATCTCATCTGAAGACTTTGTATATTATCTTTGATAACTGGATGGAATAATAATTGCTCAGCTTTCCAAAGAAGGAAAAAATAAATCTGTTCACTTAGTCCACTCTGTGGGAGACAAAGAAGTCATAACCTTAATTCTTACACTATAGTTGGCAACACTTTCTTTGTAGATGGAGCACAACTTAAAATATTACATTCATTATGAAGTAGACCTTTTGTCCCCGTAGTAATTGCAGGCATGGGGAAATAAGCAAGCAAACACACAAAAACAGAAAGCAAAGAAAGACTGTAGTAAGCAGAATACATTTGCTGGTGTGAAGTGGTGGTTTGTACAATGTGTGACTAGAAAATAATCTGGAAAAATGATAGTTAGAGTACAAATAAATTCACAGTTGCCAAGTTTTGTCTGTTTCTGGCATGACATTTTACCGTGTTTTTCACATCCCTGTTTGTGTACAGCTGCAATTAAACAATTAAATACATAGTGTTTTCAAATAAAACTGTTCAAATAAACCTTCAAATAAAAGACTAAATATAATCCTATGCACATATAAACTTTGGTGACGCAGTAGTTTGAAACATTTGAGAATCGCTAGCTGCAGGTAATAATCTTAAATATGCTGTAATATTTAATATACTATCCAGCTCTTGTGACATATTTTAATTATTTCATTGAGCATTACTCTTTTGATGATCAGTTCTGTTTTGCTAGATATTGCTTAAGAAGATAATAAAAATATGTTTTGTCCCCTTTCCCCTAGTACTCATGTCAGAGTCATAATATTAGTTTTAGTAAACCACTGTTTTTCTATAGGTGTTTAGTGATTTCACTTCTCCCGTAAGACAAAGCTCTGCAAGATTTGTCAGTCCCTCTAGGAATTATTTTTATTTATTTATTTATTTTTTTCCATCCATTAAACTTCTTCAGAGTTAGCTTTGATCAAGATATTCATTTCATGTTAAGCTCATCATGGCTTGTCTGAAAAAGTGTTTATGTACATTTTGAGTTTCCATTCAGAATCGTTCACATTCCTTAGTCTCCAAAATGAGAATGAAAAAAAAACAAAAATAGTGAATTACAGCTCCATAAATTACTAGGTATGTTCTAGTTGCCTGCAGAGCAATTAGAGCAAATTGGAATAAGTGCTATGGCTTTTAAACCTATTTAAAGGATCATATGTAAGTCAATTGTAGCACATGAAAAGATGGTGACAGAAAGAAAAAAATAAAATAAAAAAAAAATTGTGGTCTTTAAATACTTTTGATATTTTTAATAATAAATTTCACAGTTTCAGTGATTTGATGGGAGTTTTTTTTTTTCCTGTTTTTTTTTTTTTTTCCTTCTTTTTCTTGTGTTGAAGGTTTAGAAAATATAAGGTCAATAAGGGACTTGTTCTGACTCAATGCTCCTTCATTTCTGCTGATATTAGCAGTACTGAGACTTCTGCCCTTTATAGAAAATAGAGTTGTTTTTTTTTTGTTTGTTTGTTTTTTGTTTTCCCTGAGATCACAATATAAAGTGCATACAGTTTTTGAGTCTGTATTTCTCATGTTTACATCTTTTTAAAAGAGTATGCTGCTTACTCTCAAAAGACATAGGGCACAGAAAATGCCATCACAATAAATATATGTCAAAGTATGTTTGCAGCATCTTTCTGAGGCACAGTCCAGTTATTTTTATCTCCTATTCAGATTAATTCTGTTTGTGTATGCTTATACGTATATACCTGGGAGTTGTTAAGGGGAAATAGTGTGTACGAAGTGGAGTGTGCTTTTATTGTCATAATTTTGATACCTATTCATCAGCCATAACGTTCCAACTGCCTTTTTTTTTTTTTTTTATTTTCTTGGGCATCTAGAAATCTATCTACAATGAGAATATATATTTGTGCATATTTACTTATGTATATTTTTGTAAGGGGAATATTTTGCCTGGGCAGGCCAGAGAACACCTGCTTGCTACAAGAAAATGTCTCTGTACTGCTTTGCTACCAACAAGGAGCTAGAGTGTATTTTTATAAAAATGAGCTCCCTACTATTTATATTTGCCAGCTCTTAAATGATTCATTAATAGTATCACCTTATGTAGCTTGGCACAACCATACCTAAACGTGTGAGGAAAGTGCTATTACACCAATAAAAACAGCAAAAGTGTTGTTCATTATACTTTAACAAATGAGGAATTTAAAATCCATCAGATTGTCATGTGTGAGACAATAACGTGATTTACATATTAAAATGCCCTTGTGGGTGGATTATCATAGAAAAGATCATTACATAGTAGAGCTGTTTTCCCCCCTTCATCAAAATCTCTTTTTAAATTATCTTAGAGAAACAAGCAAAGTGAAAACTGTCTTGATTATATTTCCCATTTCATTTCTTGTGTCTTTAAAAATCAGAGAAGTTGAAGTTCCCAATAGTAATAATAATAATTAAACCACCACTACCAACAAAAACAGTTTAAGAAATGTGAGAAAAAAATACATGACAGCCTGAGGAAATCGTTATAGAGAGAGAAGGGAAGTGGTGGAGCAGAGGGTGAGAGAGGGATAAACTGGGTCTAACAGTACATAAGGTGAGCTTGCATAAGCAGAATAGGGCTTAAGAAATTTGTCAGAAAAAAAACAGACATGATTGTTTCAAGTCCAACTCCTGACATGCAGACAAGAAGCAAGAATGGATTTATCCTACAATTATCTTTACTTCTACAAATATACTTTTCTCTGGTCACAAATACATTATCAGCACACTAACAGCATGTTTGCTGGTTGAACAAACGGGAAATCCAGCGTACACAAGATAGTGATAGAAAGAAGAGCCCAGTTTATTACTCCCTTGCACACCTAGAATTTGGTACTTTCTATTTTCATTTTTGCATGATGAATTAATACTAACACTGAAAGTTGCTGGAATTAGAATTTGCAGGTGGAAACATACTCACATACAAGAATATATGCATGCAAATTTACACCACGGTGAGAAAGGTGTCCATACATAGAAAATCTCTTACATAGAAACAGAGAAAAATTTGAAAATTAGGTTATGAACTTCTCCTCCATGCATTATTTAGCATTTTGTGGCAAAAACGCACACACTGGTGATTTTTGATTCTCAGCATGAGCAGCAGTATTTTTTCCCCAAACACTCTGTATTGCGTTTCCCATTATTTAAGTCTGCTTCCTAAAACGAAACAATGCAATGAGGCTTAGTATCACAGGATCAGTTTGAACAGTTCACTAAACTGTAGCTTGTGGACTGCCTATGATTTGCAAAACTATACTTTATCTGTACAGACTGTGGCTGATTACTTAGTCCAGCCCTTTTATTTTTCTTCTCTCCTTATTAGTCATATTAAAAAAAAAATCAATTAAAGAAATCAGAGATTTCCTAGCGCTTTGTTTTCATGCAAATAATTGCTACATGTAAAATCATTAATTAGAGGTTAGGATTCAGTGTGAACGATGCATGGTCTAGTAGAGAGATTCTATGTTTAAATGTTGCCCGTGAAGAACTTTCTGGAAGCCTTATCTTCTCAAAATGAAACTGGAGTTGACAAAATGTCTCTTTAACGACTATCACAAATTCCTAAAGTTTCAAACTGCTGATTTAAATGTTTTTGTGAGATTGTTTATTCTTCAGGCAAGTTTAATGAAAGAATTCTGTTTTTCTATAATCAATCTTTATGACTGTATATTTGCTCTGATTCAAAGCCTATTAAAGTCAATTAGAGTGACTGTGTAAATGAAGTGATGTAATGATAATGTAAGAGTCATTGTGCTGTGACTTGCATTAAGCTTCACGCCAACTTCTTGTAACTCAGCTATTTCCATAAAGCTCAGCAGATTTGGACTGACCAAGTGATCATTCAATTAATAAAAATGTCATACTCTATCTGTTGATAAAGCTCAGTGTAAAATGGTTTCTCAGATTTCTGACATTATTGCATTTCCTTGTCTCTAAATTTCCTTTTGATTGTGGATTGTTAGTAGTGTTGACGTTCACTGACATGCCACATCGTAAATATTATACAGAACATATAGAATGCTTATTAATACTATATTGAAGGCATAAGTTATGAGTAAATCTTAATTTTATTTATTTTTTGTAGCACATTTCATCTCCTTCTGCCAAATGGATGCTTAGAAGGGAAAGTTGTTTCATGGTCCCCATTTTGAAAAAAGTATGAAATTGTCTTAAATTGCCTGTTCCTATGATTTCTTGTTTTGTTTTTGATTTGAAGTCTGATATTTTCTCTTAGGAGAAATCATGATAAATGTGTGGATGGAGACAGAAGAAAATAGGAGAAAATAAGAAAGCAGATTATGAATATATACCAATTTGCAAAGTCTCTTCTACTGTTACTGTGCCAGGGTCCATAAGTTTTATAAAATGCTTGCATTTTTTTGTTGACATTTATTTATTTGTTTGTTTTTGTTGGTCTGCAGTAGACAAATCTTCTGTGTGACAGGTTCAGCATCTATTTAGCATACAATCTGGAACAAAGTGCACAGGAATAGAAGAATGGCAGGCTAACAGAAGAAAGGTAGGCAGTACTAGAAAGAAGGCTACGTTTCAGTTTTGTTTCAGAAGACATACTGAAAAATAAACTTTCATGTTTTAGTTTCTCTTCCTTGTTCTAAGCAAAACATCTTTATATCTTTTGTGATCAGAAATGGGGAAAAAGGAACACAATAACAGAGTTATTTTGGACTGGTAACATCGATTAAAGTTCCTTCCAAGATATGAGTAAGGAGTAAGCTGCTAAAAAAATTTGTTTTAGAAATGCTCTATTAAACACCTACCAAACATATCTCTTCAGAGCTATCCATCAGAGCAATACTGCGGAAATGTCAGTGTGCTGAACTGCTCCATTGTAACAGCACTGTGGTCTAATTACTCTAGTAGTCCTGTAATCTTATGCAAGCTTGTGTGTGTAGTCAGCTGTTCTAATTGAGTTCCTCTCATTTTGAATCTTTGACCCAATTTCTGTATTTTCTTTCAACAAAAGTTTTAGGCCCATGACTTAATTTTCAGATGTGTATGTTATTGTCATAATCATGTTCTGCTGAAAAGAAAGGACTTTTTACTGACTCCCATGACAGTAAAGCTAGGCACAAACAATATACTTGAGTAAACTTCCGAACTTTATATCTTCAAATGTTTCTGCGCTACTTTAACTAAGCTGTTTGAGACTTCTGTCTTTACTATCTTTTGAAACAAAAACTAAAGAAAAGATGAAAAAGATTTCAACACCAACTTTAGGCAGGCATATGTTAAATATTTGGTCTGAGCTAGATGACACACTGTAATCAAAACACTTTATCTCCAGAATGTCTTCTCCAAGGTTTAAGCTAGGTATTCTGAATGTTAATGATGAAATTCACCTCTTTAAGAACGCTTATTCCTTTTCTTTCACTCTAAAATATAATTTAAATTTGATGCTAAATTACTAGATAGTTGCAACTAGACAATAAATCTTGATCCTCAGGAAAAAATTTTACTCTTATCCACCATAAAGTATTGCAGAAGCTAAGGTCTCTCTCATAATTTCTCATTTGGGAGATTTTCTCCCAGTGCTATAATTTGTGCAGGAAAAATTTCTTCAAATTTATCAACCAGAGGTAGAATGCTGAGAAGCACCTCACAGCACCTTAGAGTCCTATTACTTTTCAATAGAAATTGTGAGTTTCAGTCTCTTCAGATGCTTTTTAAAATAAATTGCATTCAAGGTATTCTAAGGTACTGTAAAAAATAAGTGTAACAAGACAGGAAGATGAATATTGCTTTCAGTAATAAACCTGAAATCAAACTAGTTGAGATAGAATATCTGCTATCAGAATTTGTGTTGTTCTGATGAATGACCATTTTCTGCTTGCTTAGTATTAGTATTACAGGTATGTTGATGTTAAGAGATCTCTCATTCACTCCTCCAGTGAGCAATCTGCCTGAGCATGAGTGATAGGGACACAATGCACATGATAATATTTAAATTTCTCTGTTGTCAAGAAAATAACATGAGAACAAGGGCACAAGATAAGTGGGACAAAGCTCCGAAAGTTAAAGCAGATTTTTTTTTAATATAATATTTTAAATTAAAGCTAATTATTGTATAATGCCAAAGGCATTCTCTTCAGGAACATGATAAATTATATTCTTACTCTCATTAATTCACTCTTACCTTTGTGAAATTTCCACTAATGTCACTGTAACTCCAGTTTAACTGACTGAAAAAAATGCTGACCTGCACCACCTCAGGAGAAGTTTATTTGCAAATTTCTTCAAAATTTACTATTTACTACTGAAGTATTTGTGGCTGCAATAGTTTATGTGGCTGCAATTAGAACATCTTAGAAAGTGACTATTACCATCAGTCTGCTAGGTAAAGCTTTCATTTTGTGGGAGAAGTTAATTACACATATCACTACCTTCCTATTTCTTCTTTTAGGAGTAGTGGGTCTCCTGCAGGAGTAAAGAAGGGAGAAAATATACCTCTAAAAATTCTGCTTGATCTTTATCTGTAAGTTGAATGAAACTATAGTTCTAGCGTTTCACTTCTTCAGCATGAAAACCAAGCAGAGTTTACCCTCATAAAACATTGGCCATGTGTGGAAAATATGTAACTATTAAATATGAATGTATCTGTATATGAAATGTATATATCTGTATAATATATCTGAAATCTGTATATGAATCTGTAATACCAGAAGAGAGAAGGAAAAAAAAAGATAAGAAAATATATATACCTAAAAATATCTCCCCTGAGTTCATATATTTTTAAACATCACACTTAGTAATAAAACAAGGATTTTCATTTTACTTGTCTCCTAATCACCTATCAGAATCAGCTCCCAGAAGCTTTTGTGTTGACATTCAAAGACTTCATAGGCTGCTAAAACTTCATTTACTTCTATAGAAGGCAGGAATTATGAGCTTTATAAGCCAAGATTTTGCTGGTACCAACTGGGGCTAACTGTACTGTTGCTATTTGAGATATTTGTAATAAAATTTTACTCACCTGCAGGGACAGTTGAACCACAGGTTTCCATACTTCTGTGCTTATTGCTGTGTGTGATCCATAGTGCATCTTCTTTTTGCTTTGTTTTTGACATGAGTATTGCTTGCCAAGAAGTATCCTCAGTATTTTAGAGCAGAATAATATTTATTCTATCTCAGCATTTCTTTCCAATGGAATTCTGGACTTACGCATGACATAAAATAAATAAATAAATAAATAATCAATTTATTTAAGTGAATCAAATAAATAAAATACACTAATTCATATTCAGCTCAAATAATAACAAGTGAGAATTTTCCACACTTCAGATTCCTCTTAATTTGTGTTTGAGGGAAGCTATCACAACAACATTTTAGAAGATACACTGCTGAAATGTCAGAGTAATTTCATTTCACCTGAAGTCTAGAACTACTTTACAAGAAAAAAATGCAGAAGTGTTCTTTTTCTTAGTGATTTGTCACATTGTAATTAAAATCAAAGTCCTGCTTGGATTTTACAGATTGAACAAATGTTGCCATTGAAAGCTAGTTTTAATTTACCAGAATTTCTCCCAAACTGTTTTGGGTTGGATGATAGGATGTAGTTTGTGACAGCTCTATTAAATATTTTGTGAAGTTTACAAGAAAATCTATACAGATATGTTATTGCACATTATGTTCACTCTTAGGCTTTCTAACGATAGATTAAATGACGATGACTTACATGTATAAGCATATTTTAAACTAGGATGATTAAAAATGCATTCTGTGAAATGAACATATAAAATAGCTTGACAAACTGTAGACACGTGGTTACATCTGTTTTACAAACTCAGTAAATTCTTATAAATACACAACACTATTAAAAAAAATGCGTAGTGGAGAGTAGTGAAGACTGTAGTACTTAGCTGCAAAATGTTTACAGAAATTTCAATGTAATTACTCACATTGGAATTTTCTGTTCTCTTGTACCCAGATTCCTATACAACTTTCATCATTGTAGCATACCCAGTATATCCAGAATGTTAATTGATGTGACAAGCATTTGGCATATCTTGTTCTGTTTTCCTTCCTTTAAGAGAGGAATTAACTGAAGATGTTTGATGTAGAAAGGTTGTAAATTTCATGTATGAAATACCAGGGAAATTTTTGGTTGAAAGTGAGATCAAACAAGCTTATTGAATTTGAAATGGGAGCTGTTGAAATCGGTGTATTGGTCTTAGTATCTGGGAGTTTCCTACAGAGTTTGAGAGGCTGCTACATTCAGAAATGTTATCTTCCAGAGTAGAAATGCTGGTTTTTATTTTTATTATTATTATTTTGAGGGGAGAATTAATTATTTTTAAGTACTTCTGCCTGATTCATAGTAGTATAAGTGTTTCACTGTACAATAATGTAATATACTTCACTAGTATTTACTACATAGAAATATAAACTATGGATAATCTACTAACAGTGATGGTGAATGGAGTTAAATCCAGCTGGCGACCGGTCACGAGTGGTGTTCCCCAAGGGTCGGTACTGGGGCCTGTCCTCTTCAATATCTTTATTGATGACCTGGATGAGGGCATTGAGTGCACCCTCTGTAAGTTCGCAGACGACACCAAATTGGCTGGGAGTGTGGATCTGCCTGGGGGTAGCGAGGCCCTGCAGAGGGATCTGGACAGGCTGGAGAGCTGGGCTGAAGCCAACGGGATGAGGTTCAACAAGACCAAATGCCGAATCCTGCACTTTGGCCACAACAACCCCAGGCAGCGCTATAGGCTTGGGGCGCAGTGGCTGGAGGACTGTGTGGAGGAAATGGACCTGGGGGTGTTGATTGATGCTCGGCTGAACATGAGCCGACAGTGTGCCCGGGTGGCCAAGAAGGCTAACGGCATCCTGGCTTGCATCAAAAACAGTGTTACTAGCAGGAATAGGGAGGTAATTGTCCCCCTGTACTCGGCACTGGTGAGGCCGCACCTCGAGTATTGTGTTCAGTTTTGGGCCCCTCATTGCAAGAAAGACATTGAGGCCCTGGAACGTGTTCAGAGGAGGGCTACGAAGCTGGTGAGGGGCCTGGAGCATAGGCCTTATGAGGAGCGGCTGAAGGAGCTGGGATTGTTCAGCCTGGAGAAGAGGAGGCTCAGGGGAGACCTTATAGCACTCTATAACTTCCTGAAGGGAGGTTGTGGTGAGCTAGGGGTCAGCCTTTTCTCTCGTGTACACAGTGATAGAACTAGAGGCAATGGTTTCAAACTGCGCCAGGGGAGATTCAGGCTGGACATTAGGAAATATTACTTCTCGGAAAGGGTGGTCAGGCATTGGAATGCACTGCCCAAGGAGGTGGTGGAGTCACCGAACATGGATGTGTTCAAGAGACGTTTGGATGTTGTGTTGAGGGATAGGATTTAGCTGGGGAGTACTGGTGATGGTTGGACTGGATGATCTTTTAGGTCTTTTCCAACCTTGATGATTCTGTGATTCTGTGATTCTGTGAACAGGGGTTAGTAGAATTTAATAATACTATCAATTCTTCTGAATAACAGAATAACAATAAAAAACTGTCTATTACTGTATTTTTTATTTTAATATTCATGTTATTACAACTATCACACATCTAAAAGTTTTTGTGGAGATTCCAATATTCAGCTGTTTGGAGATCTACTGCTTTTCTGATAACTGAAAAGCAACATTATGTTTATAAAATGATTAATAGTAATAATTTCCTTGGTGTATGTGCGCAGCAGATTTTTTAATTTCTTTATCTTCAATTCATATTTAAATATTTGTGAATCCAGACTCTTATCAGAAAATATGAGCTTAATTATTACCTTTTCTCTCATAACATGGTAATTTGAGAAGCTGCTGAGGAAGCACTGGAAAAGAAAATGAGAAAATGGAGAGATGTTTGGGAGAGATATCAGACAGATCTTGAGAGAAAAAGTCTCAATAAATAGATTTTGTAAGATTAAACAGAGAAATGTGAGAAGGTGGCGACTTCATTAATCTGTGTTTTTCTCTCTTTACTGATTGAGTACTAAAACAGAAATAATGCAACTGGTTTGAGATCAGCAGTTGTGTTGTGAATGGAAATCTGAGAAAACAGATCAGTGAGCACCAGAATGTTAAAGGGGAAAAGATACAGATTCTTCCTTAGTTCAGTCTTTCAAACCATTTCAGTCTAGCATGATTGTTCTTGAAGATATAAGAGAAGAAGGATTTCCAGCCCCATAAATCATCTAAGGGTCAGCTATGTTCAATTTAAAAAGGAGGAAAAAAAGAAAATGCTTGCTGTGTTGCAGTATTTCCAGTCCATCATTGATTTACTTTACTGTAGCTTTAAGGATGAGGGCCCACTGGCTTTTTTGAATTCAATCACTTGATGGAATATGCAGTAGAGAGGACTTTTCTATTTTGCATTTAAAAAAGAAAAAAAAGTCATAAAGTTTGCATATTAGGTGCGAACTTTGCACCTAATAAAATAATAACATTAAACTTAGAAGACAAAATTTGTTCTACAATTACATTTAAAATTCACAATTTATTCAAAAGTTTGTGACTTAAATAGTAATTCAAGCTCAAGTAGAAACTAAGTCTAGATATATTCGTACTAATACTGATGTTTAAAACATAGAAATCTATTCCATTATTATATTGTAAAAAATATTATGTCCTTCAGAACTGGTTGGCCCTCTCCTCTCCCTTTTGGCTTACAGTGATTGTGGAAGTCATCCTGACTTTACAGTTCTTCTTGAGATCTGTCATGGTTTTATACTTTTGTTATTGGTGTTCCACATCATAACATCACGTAAAGCACAGGTAACTAAAGAGTTAATACTCCAGTTCAGTGAACTGACAACTTTCCGGACACCTGTTCTCAGATGAGAAGAAGAACTACATATCCCAGGGGACTTCACAGTCAGAGAGGAAGATAAGCCATGGGAGGAAGTCACAGAATCCCACTCTGTCTCTCTCGCTCACTGACAGTCAGTGTGTGGATGTGCTCCCCAGCTGTGTACCTTCAGTTCAAAGTAGGCTTTTAGGTTTTGGGCACTCTCTTATTTTATTTGATTTTATTAGCCTCAATTTCAATTATATTTTATTATATTGTGTTATCTTGCATTCCGTTATCATATTTAGTAAAATTAAGTTTTCCTTCTTATGTCATTGCGGCTGTTCTGATTTTGGGCCCAGCTCCCATCTCCCTACCCTTCTCCTTTTCCCTTCCTATTTCAGGCCAAGGGGCCTATGGGCGTTGCTCTCCTCTGTCATGAGCACAGATTATCTAGATAACTCTGTGACAAGATCAAGACTAATCACAAACACAACTTACTCTCTTCACTACTTCGACATCTAAATACCTGTTTGTTAAATACCTGGCCTTAAAACCATGTAACACTTCTGCAATAGAACTTTTCATTGGATTCTGTAGTCTTAACACAGGTATCATGATGCTGTTGACACTGTCGAAGGCAAATGTTGGGTAACATGTTTGGAACATAGTAGTTTACTAAGACACAGTCTGAATCAATTTTACAAAAACAAATGAGAGACATGAGGTGCTCATTCTCTGTTCTGTTCAAGCATCTGTAGCTGGAGTGTCCCTGACATCCTGGCATATTGGTTTTGAACAGCAAACCTTCATCTGTGTTTTATATTTGCCTTTTGGTAGATTATAGCCACATTTCTGAAATGAAGATTCAAGTTTTTGTGCTCGTGCTGCATTCAGTTTCAATGACTTCAGGACTCTTTGTCCTTACAGATTCAGGTCCCTTTTGGATGCATATTGCAAAGAGCCTATCTGACCTCATGGAAGGTCATGGAAAAAAAAAAAAAACGAAAAAAACAGAACGGTGATATGTGGAAAATGTGTGAGGAAATAAGTCCAAAAGCCAAGAAAATAATGAAATTTTATGAGGTGTGAATGAAGGAAATTACCTCTAAAGATTTTTATAATGTTACAGACTTTAAGCAAAAAAAATGCAAGTTTTCTATAATAATCTAAACATGCTAATCTTTAACATGTAGTTAGTTCACTGAAAAAATAATTTAATTTGTTACTATACGGAGAAATTTCCTAAAAAGAGCTGTAGTGACTTGACCACACTGAACTTAATCATGATCTGAGACTGAACAGAGAACTGCATTCAGTCTATGGCAGTACACTGTAACAAACTTAATTCAGAGATTCAGAGAACTTATGTATTTTTTTCTATTTTCTTTTTTCTCTTTTTCCTGAATCTTCTCTGTAGTCATTGGAGTGAATATGAAATGTGTCATTCATTTCAGTCTGAGAGATGTAAGAGACCATTGCTGAAGCAATGTTCTGTTTTATACTTAAATAGAACAACTGATACAGGTTCTCATCTGGCATTCTTAACTGGATACAGAAGTATTATCATACTCCTCTCACTTTCCTATTGATCTTTACAATAGAGTGAAAGTCTTAACCTTTAGAATTTATCACAACTTTTTTTCTTGCCTTATCATTTCTAGTGGGTTGAGCTCACTCTATCTGCTTTGAGATCTTCACCTATCTTGCTTTCTCACATTTCAAGAAGTCTGTCTGTTGCAAAACTCTCAATAGAACAATCTATATGATTACAGAATCACAGAATCACAGAATTATCAAGGTTGGAAAAGACCTAAAAGATCATCCAGTCCAACCATCACCAATACTCCCCAGCTAAACAGGGGGACAATGACCTCCCTATTCCTGCTAGTAACACTGTTTTTGATGCAATCCAGGATGCCGTTAGCCTTCTTGGCCACCCGGGCACACTGTCGGCTCATGTTCAGCCGAGCATCAATCAACACCCCCAGGTCCATTTCCTCCACACAGTCCTCCAGCCACTGCGCCCCAAGCCTATAGCGCTGCCTGGGGTTGTTGTGGCCAAAGTGCAGGATTCGGCATTTGGTCTTGTTGAACCTCATCCCGTTGGCTTCAGCCCAGCTCTCCAGCCTGTCCAGATCCCTCTGCAGGGCCTTGCTACCCCCAGGCAGATCCACACTCCCAGCCAATTTGGTGTCGTCTGTGAACTTACTGAGGGTGCACTCAATGCCCTCATCCAGGTCATCAATAAAGATATTGAAGAGGACAGGCCCCAGCACCGACCCCTGGGGAACACCACTCGTGACCGGTCGCCAGCTGGATTTAACTCCATTCACCACCACTCTCTGAGCCCGGCCCTCCAGCCAGTTCCTTGCCCATCCAACAGTGTACCCGTCCAAGCCACGGGCTGCCAGCTTCTGCAGGAGAATACCGTGGGAGACAGTGTCAAAGGCTTTGCTGAAGTCTAGGTAGACCACATCAACAGCTTTTCCCTCATCCAGCAGATGGGTCACTAGATCATAAAAGGAGGTCAGGTTGGTTGTATTGTTTGGGCTTCTAATATTTTTGAAAAACAAGTAGCTATGCTCTCCAGGAATTAAAATTATGTCTTGAAAGGCAACAATCCTTCTTCAGAAAACTTTATGTCTCAAGATAGATGATTATCTCCAACCCAGTCCCTTCCTTCACATCCCAATTACTGTTTTTCTGCTATATTTGGATTTCGTATTTGATCACACTGTCACCAGAACATTTAGTTTTATTTATATGCAACAACATAAACTTTGCTAGTCTGGTTTTTGTTCATTCGTTTGTGCAGTTGCTGTCATCTACAATTTTATAAGCCATCAAAATCTAATTGAAATGGCGGTGCTTCATGCAGTCACCCAATAACTATGAAATAAATAGACTGAAAATTCAAATGCATTTGAAACAAAAACAAAAGCAAAAAAACAAAACAGCCCATAAAGAAACATAAACAGAAAAAACTAATTAATGAGTTCCTGTAAGATTTTTTATTTTTATTTTTAAACACGTTTATCATGGGACATCACATCTAAGTTCCAGAGGTAGATTACTATACATGGTTCCTGTATTGTGAAAAGAAGTATGACTGGATGGAGTTAATGAGGAAAATTGTATTAGTAAATGCACCATCATTTCACCACAAAAAGACTCTTTGCTTTCTCTTTGGAGAACCCCGACAGTAATACACGCACAACAGTTAATAATAGATTATAAAAAGCAGTGCCCTTTATCATCTAAACACCAAATCTTTAGAGGCTTGCAAATAGAACAGTCTGTTCTGTGACTGTAGAAATGTGACGTCAAAAGGCTGTTCTGCTCCTTGTTTGAAACCTGATCATGTTATTTCATATACTCCACTCCCTACCTCAAAAAAAAACAGGGCTGTAAATTGTCCACAGACAACAGTTTTACCTTAATGGACACAATATAGCTGTAGCGTATTTAAACTTTTGAAAGAAAGGGTAACGGAGCTCTCAAGATAAGCCCCGGTCATGAGTGTATATATATAGTCCTGTGATGGGTTGGCATAGCAACTATTTCTTAGAACTCTGTTGCTGACTAAGTAAACAGCGAAAGCACTGAGCATGTCTCTGCTAAGCTGTGTCCGTCTGTAGTAGAAGCATATCAGAGCTGAATGCTTTCCTCCACAGATGGGGATATTTACTGGTGTTCACCCATACTGCTTTTGTTGTTGGTGTTTCTCCTGTAAAACCTTATGTCTCATAGTTAGTGATGTCATTAAACATTCTAATTCAAGGTAGGATCTTTATTTCTATTTATTTATTTATTTTTATATTTTTATTTACATTTTTTTTTATATTTTTATTTATATTTTTATTTTTTTTATTTTTCCCAGTCCTGAATGGAGCTCAGTATAAGCAGTCTCAGAATAGACTCTTTTTTTTATGATATGTGTTTGTTTAATTTTTTAATATAATATATTTCAGAGATCCAACAACAAAAGCTAAATGTGAACATAAATTAGTCACGGCAATCGCTTAAATGAGTGGCATACCAGATTGCACGTATCATAAAAAGCTACTTCATAAATCAGTCTTTTCATGTTTATTTGTGGCAATTTTTACTCAATAATTACCCTAATATATATTTATACGGCCACAGTTTAACCTGCCAGCCTTTCTTTACTGAAAAACATGCACGCAGATATATGCCATCTGATCCTGAAAAACAAATAAAACTTGTAATCCTTTTAATGAAGATTCATTCATGAATAGTTTATAATGGGTTTACAAAATGAATCATTTTAAATAAAATGTAACTGAGTTATATGTGGCCTGTAATAAGTTCTAATATCTATCAACATGGCTGTAACTATCAGCAACATACGGTACTAATGTCTGCAATACACTGGTAAACTGTTAATAAATACTTCATAGATGCTTATAATTGAATCATTAGTATTTGTTATTGATGGATGCAAACCATCTACTATTCAGTTATATTGTTTAGAAAAAAAATTAACTGCTTTACTTAATAATCTCAAATAAACTATCCAAATTTAATAAACGAAATAATGTAGCAATTGGTAAACGTTAAGTGCCTAATTCCCAGAGTGGAACCACATCTCTTTGATGAGATTTCTCTGAACATTTTGTTCTGCATCTTTCTCCCACATGGACTTGACAATTCATGCCATCATTGCTCAATAGCACTCTCATCTCTCCAGCTTCTTCCTTCATTTGTTTATTTCTGGGGAAAATATCATTGGTCCTTTGCTCCTTCTGTTTCTCAGGAAAATGTAACGCATGGGAAAAAATACTCACCCCATCTGAGAGCACATCTAAGTGTATGTGGCACAGAGGATGGCAGGGAACCAAATTTCTCTCCAACTGCTCCAGTCTGTTTGGACATAACATAGGATGCAATGTCCATTTGAATACTTCAATACAGAGTTGAAAGTAACTGTGATAGTGCCTTATGGTGAGATTTTGCTCTCACTACCCTCCTTCAGTAAACTGTCTTTATAATGAGGGGAAAGAAATAGGAATCTGTTGATAAGCATATCAAATCTAAGAATGTATGATGAGACAACATTTCTAAGTGCTTACCTCTCAGGCTTTTGAATCATAGAATCATAGAATGGCCTGGGTTGAAAAAGACCTCAAAGATCATCTAGTTTCAATCCCCCTGCTTTACACAGGGTCACTAACTACTAGACCAGGCGCTTAGAGCCTCATCCAGCCTGGCTTTGAGTGCCTCCAGGGATGGGGCATCCTCAACCTCCTTGGGCAACCCGTTCCAGTGTGTCACCACCCTCTGTGTGAAAAACTTCCTCCTAATATCTAAACCTCCTCTGTCTCAATTTAAAACCATTCCCCATTGTCCTATCACTATCCACCGTTGTAAACAGCCACTCCCCTTCCTGTTTTTATGCTCTCTTCAAATACTGGAAGGCCATAGAACTTGTTAACATTCTTTGAGTTGATACTAAATATTAAATGAACAAAATTATGTAACACAAGTGATATCGCTAGTGTTGGGTTCAGTTTCAGGCTAAATTTGGTTGTGTGTAATATATTTACACATCTATATGTGCATCAGATGTGCTGATTTCCATCATTTGGTAGCAGCCAATATACCAACCTGGAGCCTGGAAAGCAGTAAACCCTGTGCAAAGTAGGTGTATATATTTGGTCAGTCCTCGGGACTTCATTGGCTGTATTGATTGTAATTTCATCTCCTTTAATAGGATTTAATGTATCTGACTCACATGTGGACACTTATATTCACAGACAGCATTTAGATATCTGAACTTTACTACCGCTGTGTGATTAAAACACTGTAATGAAGAAATGGTCTATGTGGCCTGCAAAGAAAATGTCTTGTTAAAATTTTGACTGAGGACTGTTGCCAAGGCTAGTGGGATTTTGTGTAATTTCACTGCTTTCTATCTACTACTGTCTGTCATTAGAATAAAAACTTTTAGCAGGCATGCTGTCCCATAGATAAGTTTCTGTTTCATCATAGTTACTGCTGAGTTTTTGCATTCTTTCTGTATGGCTTCAGTGAATATCTGTAAGAATTTATTTTTACTGACCTTGGTTTTATAATTCAATTGCCTTTTATGTGATGTTCGTCTGGGCAGTTCCAGTATTCTTGGGAAGCAGAGAAATCTTCTCCCCTGGCATCTGGCTCTCCTGACAGAGTATGACAAAATGATGGATGCAAACACTTGTGAATCTATGTCTTGTATCATTTGTTCTTAGATATGCTGTAGCCCCTACCTTAAAAATGGCATGTAACAGACTGAGCCGATGCTTCTGTCTCTCTGCATTTGCTCCTTTAGTATCAGGCTAGGGATTTCATGTTCTTGTTAAGTTGCTGTAGATGAGCACTGCAAGGTTGCACTGGATAAGAAATCAGCAGTGTATTTGTCAGTCTCTTTCATGCTTATACTTTGCAGTTCCAGTAGCATACACTAAAGTCTTTCTGGGACTGACAGAATTCTTTAAAAAGTACTCCCAAGTGATTTATGGGTACTTTCTACTGAGATGGTTTTCCTATCTTTGACCATTTTCTTCTAACTTTTTATATGCAAACTCTCTTATAAGACACCGCTTTTCAATTTTGACTTGTTTTGATTTAGGCAATGCTAGTAATCCTAGATGTGACAAATTCAGGCTGTCTCTTCTGTAAGAACTCTGCCCTGTGCCTCATCACATTGTGAATAAAGAAGCATAGAGTAGTTTCATCATTCACATTTCTGTTTTGATACACTTACTGGCTGTTTCATTGAATTAATGGTCATATGACATCTTCATTCAGTAGTAACATCAAACACTTGCACATATGGTGGTTTTTTTTGTGTACTGTTTGTTTATTTCCCATTAATGTATTTTGTAATTACTTGTAGACTTTGAATAATTAGTATTTCAAATATGGGCATTTTCCACTTTGTGCTTAGTTTCTTAGACTTAATACTTAGAAATAAGAAGACTGGTATCTGTAATCAGTACGGAGGAGAATGTTGCTGATCATGATGTCATTTTGTTCTTAAGCGTATTTTATCTGACTTCCCTGTTTGTTTATCATAAAATGGTGGTTATGATTATGGTCTACTATGCTGCAGTGTTCTTCTGCCATGTCAATTACATCTCATCTTTGCTGGACTAATCTTCATCCAGTGAATCTTCTCAGACAAGTTTGTATTAACTTCTGCTCCACAGAATGTGGTGAAATAGTCACTTTTGTTATTTGGTAGAACTTGCCAATATCTACCTCTGTATTTTGGAGTTTGGCGCTAGATATTTTCCTGTAATTTTTATTTTTTTCTTTTCCCAAGTCAGGTAATATTTCATGCCCATAGATATTTCACAGAGAGCCTTTTCTGTATCTTGCCTGAACTGAATTTATGATTAACTTGTTTTATTTGAAAGAATTATTCTGATATTATACAAGGTGCTTGAAATTCCAGCATTTATACTTTTCTTTCAGTCTGATCCTCGGTTGATAATGCAAATTCCATAATTGGCTTTTAATATAGACTTTCCTAATTGCGATTTTCTTTGTCTACACAGCACTGAGGAGATCTTCATATAGTGAACTTGCTGTCTGCCTTTAATTTTTTGCATTTCCTAAACCTGGTATCTTATCTTTGCAGTTGATTGAAGACTGAAGACCACATTTTGCAAACCATTTTGATTTTTGCTGATTTCCACTGCATTACTGTGATATACATGTGTGTGGGGGGAGGGGGAGGGGGGGTGAAGGGGGAAGATTATTTGAATCAATACTTGCCTTCTTTTTGATTTAGTGTACCAGTTTCTCTATCTTGCAACTGTTATATATGTCCTCACAGGCAAAGCATTGCCACCACCAAGCCTTAAAATCTTCCTTTTAACCTTAGTATTTCTTTTAGTTATATTTTCTGATTGTTTATTCTTTTATGGTATTTTGGTCTTTCTTCCATTGACGTTTTCTTACATTCTCAATGCTGGCTGGTAAATTACCTCTTTATATGGTACATTAAAGCTCTGTACTTGGTTGTGCCAAGTCATCTGCATTTGCATGTGTTGGTTTCTGTAGACTTTCTTTGGGACACTTGAGTATTTTAGTTTCATCAGCTGTGTTTTTTTTTTTTTTAATTAAATTTTATCTCTATTACTAATTTATCACAAGTTAGTTTATCTCTGTGTGTTGGACTGTCCTCAAGATGCATGTAAGTCCCAACGCAGTCAGTCACTTACTACTCCCAGCACTTCTGTCCCTATGCAGAATGGAGAAGAGAAGCAGAAAAGCAACATTGAGAAAAACTTATAGATTGAGACAAACATTTAATAAATGGAGCAAAAGCATAAGAAAAAACACCAAGTGTTGTAAAAATAATTACTCATCAACTCTTCATTTTCTGTTATTGAGGAAATGCTTATGACATTCATAAGTATATTAAAACTTTTAGAAAGGTCTAGGATTTCCCCATAATACATAAATTCCATGAAAGCCTAAAGCATGCAAGCTTCATCCCCTTCTCATGCCTTTTAACCCAAGTGAAAGAAATCTGCATTTGCAAGAAGAGACGTAGTTCCCAATCTGTTTTGTCTTTCAGTTTGAACAATCAGAGCAAAGGGTGAGGGAGCATAATCTTGGCCTCCAATCAGTCTTACTGTAAGGATTTTAAATGGAGCACTTCACAGTTTTTCCCTGTATGGGCAAAAGACTGCATAGTTAGCTGAGGAAATTATTCTCATGCAAAGAACTCCGTGCTTTTCTTTCTCTTAGTTTATTATTATTATTATTGTTGTTGTTATTGCTGTCGTTTTTCTATGTGATTTCAGATTTCTGCAAGAACTCATTTTTGGTGCAAAGTGTTTGTTGTTAAAGGAGAGTGGAAGAAAGAAAGAAGTGGAGGAGAAAGAGAAAAACAGAGTAGAAAGACAATAAGATTGCAGGTTTAATTCTTCTTTCACTTAAGCTGTTGTTTCCTACCAGTAACCTTATGGAAGAGGAGTTTTTAAGATCCTACTGATTACAGTATAGAGCCACTGTATCAGGAATATATTTACCTTTACAAAAAGGAATATGAATCCAAGATCTGAATAATTTAATCTACTATATTTTACTGGTCTTACTAATTGTATTCCTTGTTTATTCAAGATGGAAAAAATATCTCGCTGTTTTGCAGAGGTGTTAAAAGATTTCACTTATGTTTGTAAATAGCATTAATATCCTTATCTGAAAAGTATACAGAAATAATAAAAGATTCATGTATTTTTACAGCTCAGATTTTTGTCTTAAATTGAGGCATTCTTTGTTCTAGACAATATGATAAAAGATTGAGTATTTTTATTGAAAAACTAAATGCATTGAATACTGAGACCTATCAAGCAGCTGCCCTGCATACAATGTGACTACATCAATAAAGACTTCAATATGCAGTTTTCTTGCTTGTACGTGGTATATAATGCTGATTGTAGATTATTTTGTGATCATAGATTCCAACTGTTCTGAAGGAGGTAGTTATATGTATGATATTGATATGCTGCACATTAAAACTCTCATAGTTTCCCTTTAATACTAAAAAATAAGAATTACTATTCTCTATCGATATCAACAGTTTGAAGATTCATTTGTTTCCTTTTCACAACATTCAGAAAGCAGAAATATAGACAAAAGAAAATCTGGGGAAAATTACAATCTAAGAAAATCGCATCTAAAGTTTCTGTACTACTACTTCTGAAAGAATGTATTGATTTCACTGTCTGGGAAACAATGCCAAGGAAGAGCTTTTGAAACGATGTGCTAACATTAGAATCTTCTAGTGGAAGTAGCAGCAAGTTCAGAAGTGAAAGTTCAAATTCTATCCCATCGCTATAGGAAGTTTTAGAGTGGAAACAAAGCTCCTGCCACGGTTTAAATCCTGTAGTTTTTCTTTTCTTTTCTTTTCTTTTCTTTTCTTTTCTTTTCTTTTCTTTTCTTTTCTTTTCTTTTCTTTTCTTTTCTTTTCTTTTCTTTTCTTTTCTTTTCTTTTCTTTTCTTTTCTTTTCTT
>JAPSGF010000052.1:4449404-4474997 GCA_035772895.1 Perdix hodgsoniae
CCCCTTCCCCTTCCCCTTCCCCTTCCCCTTCCCCTTCCCCTTTCCCATTCCATTCCATTCCATTCCATTCCTATTGCTAATCATCTGCAAACCTTTCCTATAGCCCAAGAAGCAAGTAAAATTGGAGTGAAGTGTAAGAGAACTGTTGAATTCTTGATGGCTAAGGTCAGGTACTGTTCTGTATACAGCTATGCAATGAAGTTAAAGAATAGAGAGAGGTGCTCCAGGCAAGTAATAGAAGGGATGGAGGGGAAATGCTATAAGGGTCTTGCCTGAGGTGCACAATGGCTTATAGGTTGGTGTTGATACAGACTGAACATGCCTGGGGCTAGAAAAGAAAAGATAATGTTGAGCTTTACAATGCCTAACTTTTCCGCCTCAGACCATGGACTACAATCTAGGCCCTTAGTGCATTGTGTATGGAGACAGATACCTGAGGAATATATTCACATGAAGTAGAGTAGTGTGTGGATGATATCTAGAGGCAATTCATAAAGAAACACGGAAGAAAAGGATGTTTCTGATTGCCTTCCTATTGCTAAACTGGAGCTGTGTAAGCTGTGTTTTTCCCAGCTGAAGCTACTCTTGGGCATGAAGTTTATAAAACAAACAAGAATTCTGTATGAATTCTTCTTTTCAGAGAAATCAGAAATTGCATGGAAGGACTACCATTTAAAGACACAGATTGTCAACTGCTTAGACTACAAGAAAAGTAGATTAAGATTCAGGTATATGATGGTCTCATGGAACAATCATGAGGAAATTATTGCATGGTGTACAAAACTTCTCATAGATTCATGCATTTAAGTAGCAAATATTTCAACTTGTTTATATTGGAGACACTCCTTGGTGGGAGTCCATCGGATTGGTGTGTCATATCCTGCAGAGAGGAATTGTGCAAAAGAGTAAACTCAGTTGCCAGAAACGGTGCTTTTTATGTCTTTGGCTGAGCTCATGATCCTAGCCTCTCAGCAGAGCTGGTTGTCTTAAAAGTATCCTGGAAGCTTCTCTTAGTTAAGGGGATAACAGCGATGAGGCTGTTTCAAGCATTTTGTACCACACTCTATTGCATGTTGGAGACATGCCTGAAATGTCTTGGTTCCTCATTGACTGCTCCATTAGGCTAATGGACATTTTCATACTGATTTTGTTGGCTTAGTGCTTTAGGAAAATATATTACCTGTTCTTTTTTGTTATGTGTTGGGTTAATTGGTATTTTGGGATTCCCACAAATATACACTCTATATACACTTTATGGAGTGTAGATTTACAGTATGAAAGTATACAGATACCCACTACTGTAATATTACACTTGCTACTCCAAAACTGAGTTTATAAATTATAAACAAATTATAAACACTGTTTATAATTTGACAACATCAGAAATCAAAGTTCATTGGGTAACTGAAAGCAGGCTTTTGTTAAGGCTTCATTTTTACCCAATCATCGAATCATAGAATTATAGAATCATAGAATGGCTTGGGTTGGAAGGGACCCCAAGGATCATCAAGCTTCAACCCTCCTGTCACAGGCAGAGCCAGCAACCTCCAGTAAGAAACTGAATAAGATCTTGCCACATTAACTGCAGAATTAATTATTGAAGTATAAACAGCCTATAAACACAACCTCTAATAGCAACAACATCAGTAAGCTTTTGACATTATTGTTTATGTGGAAAGAATTTAATTTTCTGATCATTTTGCTACTAGTCAGTCTCTCTTTTTGTTTAAAATCTGATAAGGCCTTGGGGATGAGTATCTGTAGCACTGATGGAGAGCTGCAAATACTGTTTCTTTGCATGGAGACCTTGTTTTTTTTGGTATTTTTGAAAAATAGACTCTTGATCAGACTAGCAGGGATGCATTGATTTATACCTTTATGCTGAGCTCCGGATAAAGCCAGGCTACATTCTATTGGCACTATTGAAAAAAAAGTTGTTACATTCTTATGTGGAAATAATTTTTTTGAAGAAAGGTATGTTATATTAAAAGAATTTTACGTGATGTTACTTCTAAAATACTCAGCATATAGGGTGAGAATGACTTATGTAACGCATACAGTCCCACCAATGTTCCTGCAGTTAGTACATACATTTTTATTTAATTATTTAATACACATTGCTACTCATACACACATACATTGTATTAGTTTATCTTTTTTTTTGTAAAGGTATGGAATTTTGGGTGAAAAATTCTCTACAAAAGTATCCCGTCTATGTTAGTGTACTTGAAGGTGATTTAGAAGGAACTTTTTTCATTAGTGCACTGACCAGTGGTTTCTAAATTTCCCTTCTATGATAAAACATTGATATTCTGCTAATATTTTTGCTCATATTTATGGTGAAATATTGGAGTAACTGAAAATATTATCCACCGACTGCTACTCTGAGATATTAATGACATATGTAGAGGTTATCCTAAAACAAGTTGGTTGGCAGAGATTTGCTTCAGTCACATTGTAGTTAAAATTATGTCTGTAGTATTTCAGCTCAAACTACCACATTACTTTATGTGAGAATCTTAAAAGTATAAGGACTGCTTACACCTTTCTCACATAAATAAAAGAAGGATCAGTACAAACAACTCTGGAATGATTTTCTTTCTTTTTCTTATGGCATTAAATAACACTGGAAAAATTGTATTGAGTTTCATTTAATGGGACATGTTTGGGCTTACATTTTGAGTGAAATGAAAAGATCTACAAATGTCTCCTCAAGAGTAAAAATAAGTTGTGTCCTGAAAATTAAGGTTCTTTTCCTTCTCCAGAAATTTAGATTTTATAGAATCTATTTAACATTCTTTTTTGCATATTTTCTCATTTCAAAAAAGAAAAATACATTAGAGTGTCTTTCTTTGTTCTAAAATCAGCATATTCACTTGAGCAATGTTAATGTGTAGCTTAAGTTATCTCAAAACTTGGGTTTTACTCTAATGCCTTTTTTTTTTTTTTTTTTGTCTCAAAAGGGTTGCTCAGCTATAATTTGTACTTGCAGGTTTCTCCAGAGATATTAAATTGCTGTTGGTAAAAAAAAAAAGAAAAAGAAAAAGAAAAAAAAGCTTATTTAGGTAGTGCAATGCCTTATTTGCCTTATTCTGATGAAATTGTTCCCTTGCTGAAAGCATCTGGGACAAAATCGGAGACTTAGTGTTCATTATTTGTTTCTTTTCGGGAAAGTTGAAAAGGTCCAGGCTGATAAAGAAGATTTCTTGGAAAAATATTTATGTGTGAAAGATTTTATGTGTGAGAGCCTTTTTAACTTGTACATTAGTTGTTGGTTGCTCATCATGTCTTCTTTATTTGAACTTGCCTTTATGCACTTTTTTTTTTATTTTCTATCATGAAAGGTGGTTTTATTTATTTATTTATTTTTCATAATACATTTGCATAAAGCTAAATTGTCAAGATGTAATGGTGTCATGCTTCATTGATGATTTACCAAGATTTAACTGTACCATAAGCCCGAGATTGATTCTACAAGCTATCTCAGAATAAGCAGTATTTTCAGACATTTTCCAACAGGGAAAAGAGCCTTCCATAACTTTAAAAAGGAAAAACAATAAAAAAATATTTCAACTCTTCTAGACCTAAAGGATTCTATATTTCATATACATGACTCAAATTTCATGTACATGATCAAATTTCTCAGCAAGTTTTTTTTTGTATTTGCAGCCAAAACCATATGTCCATATACAGATACTACTGTGTTGAGTACAGTATGCTTGGCAGGAATCGGTACAATATACGCAACCATCTAGTCAGCTGTAATATCCATTTGCGAATCTGTCTCAGATTTGCACCAAGAGTGCAGGAGCAATACATTTCTTTAGTTAACATAAACAAATCTGTGCCTGATCTGTGCTCCATGTGCTGTTCCTCCCAAGTTGCAAACATGAGTTCTTCTTCTAACTTGGCTTTTGTTTTTGCTGTATGCAGTAAACACTGGTACCTACCTCTCAAATATTATCTCCAAACACTGTCTTAAGTTTTTGTAGTCCTAAATGGTTTTCCTGTATGTTTTTCAACATTTTACATATTTTATCCATGCCTAATACCATTAAAGAGAGTTTCATGAGAGCTGTCTTCAGATAAGGCTAGTGATTAGAGATAACCACTCATACCTTCGGACTGGTGATCATTTTCTTCAACTTCCTCATCTGAGAAACATTCTGAGAAACCCAACCTCCATACATTTCTAGGCTGACTTTCTAATATAATTTTGATGTACCAATATCCTGTACTTGAATCTACTCCACCTTGCTGCCAAATGTTTCAGAAAGAGTATTTACGACCCTTAATGCTTTCTTGGATTTGTGTTTGCTTCTGTAATCAAATAAATAAATAAATATTATTTGGAGAATGGGACCTACTTGTTCCACTTTAGTTACATAACTGGCAACTACATTTTATCAGCTGATGAAGCAGTTTTCTAAAAAGGCATACTTCACTTTCCTGTAGTCAATAAAAAGCGGTGGATGCCTGTGAATGCCTCCAGAGGGAGATCCTGCCTGCTTAAGTTTCAAATGCCTAAGTTTTAACAAAACATGTCAAAACAAACTGTTTGTTTTCAGCTAATCCTGGCTTCCTGAAATTAAAGAGATGAGCCATACTATCCCCACCTAGTTAGGCTACAGTCTCCTGTGTTCGAATGTATTGACATGTAGGTTTCATTAACACTCATGACTCATTAGCCAATTTTATCAAGACTGTTCTTATGGTACTAGATGTTTACCTGGAGGCAACTTAATTTCCATTTCACTGCCAAAGCACCTTTGTACCAGGGAATCTTTTCATAAGGTCTTTGAAAGTATTTACAAAGATTTGCAAATAAATGTCTTTGGCTTTCTTTCCACAGTAGCACTCTTGTTCTCATTATAAATGTTCTTTCATGCTTTACCACTCCAAGGATTCCTTGTATCTCTTCCTTGTCATTTTGGGTTGGCACAATTACAACAGTCTTAACCACATCAAAAGCAAAATTACAGTCTTTTCTGGCATATCATGGTTTTCAGGTTCATTAGTCCCAGAAATTTACATGTTTGATTGTTTAATTTGAAATCAGTTACTCTGTGGTTGTTTTTTATTACTTTTCCAAATCTCTTCAGAAGTATGGATAAAACTATTTGGCTTTTTTTTTTTTTTTTTTTTTTCCCCTGAACATCAGAACATCAAGCTTGTCAGTGACGGAACTTTCTATGCAATTGGAATCAAATGACAAAGTAAAGGTAGGCTTTTTAGTAAAAGGAAAGCCAGAAATCTTTTCATATTTTTAATAAAAATTCATATTTGGATTTGCTAAATTCTTCATTGTTTCTCTTACTGTTTTCTTTTTACCTTTTTAAAAGACTCGGTCAGTAATTTTTGTCTATACTCAGATCAAGGCTTATGATTTACCTGGACTTGTGCAAAATATTTGACACTGCCCTGCATTACATACTTGTCTCCAAATTGGAGATACATTAATATGATGTATGGATCACTCAGTGAATAAGAAACTGGCTGTGTGGTTGCACTTAAAGGCTTGTAGTCTGTGGCTTGGTGCCCAAGTGGAGACCAGTGGTGAGTGCTGTGCCTCAGGGGTCAGTATTAGTATTGCGATTTAACATCCTTGTCTATGACATAGACAGTGAGACTGAGTGCACTTTTGTGGATCACAGGGTTGCAATTGACATGCTGGAGGGAAGGGATGAAGTCTAGAGGACCTTGACAGACTTGAGTGATGGACCCATGAGAAAACATGATTCAAAAAGGTGAAGTATAAGGTCCTGCACCTCGGTTGGTGCAGTCCCAAACATGAATACAGGCTGGACAATGAGTGGATCAAGAGCAGATCTGTGGAAAAGAATCTGTTGATATTGGTAACAACAGTGAGCCATCAATGTGAGCTTGCAGTTCAGAGAGACAACTGTATCAAAAACAATGTGATCAGCAAGGCAAGGGAGATAAGTGTCTCATCCTACAAAGTGCTTGTGAAACACCACCTGGAGTGCTGCATTTAGCTGCTGATATAAGAGAAATACAGACCTGTTAGAGTAATTCCAAAATAGGTTCATAAATGTTAGCAGAAGGCTGGATCAGCTCTCCTGTAAAGATTAGCTGAGAGAGTAAGGGATTTTTATCCTGGAGAAGAGTAGGTTCCAGGAAAACGTTATTGCAGCCTTTCAGTATTTACAGGGGGCCTATGGGAAGAATGAGGAGAGACTTTATCAGTGAGTTACAGAAAAGAGGAGAGACTTTACCAGCAGTCACAGAAAAAAGGATAATGATTTTAAACTAAAAAAAGAGTAGATTTAGATTGGATATAAGGAAAAAATTATTCACCATGAGGGTGGTGAGGCACTGGAACAGATTGCCGAAGGAACTGTGGATGCTCCATCCCTGGAATTGTTCAAGGCCGGGTTGGATAGGGCTTTGAGTGACTTGGTGTAGTGGAAGGTGCTCCTGTCCATGGCAGCAGGGTTGTAACTAGATGATCTTTAAGGTTGCTTCTAATCCACACCAGTCCATGAATCTATGATTCTATAAATCTGTGACCCTTCAACATCCAGTAAATATATTCACCAGGTGGTCAGTCTACTCACTTTATTATCTCAGAGCACATAGTTTATTCTTGATTTATCTTTATCTACTTGGAACAGTCTTTTTTTTCTTTTTTCTTGGAGGATAATCTCAGTCTCAAACTTTTGGTCTCTTCTATCTTCAATCAATGCAGTACTGTATAAATATAAGGTTTCTGCACTGGTTGTATTAAACTATTTTTAAATCTGAGCACTGTTCAAGTTCACTTTCAAACCAATTAGGATAATTATAATAAATAGTACTAATAATTATCATAATCCTTTATTAAAACAGATAGTTGAAAAAATATCATCTTCCATTGCAAATTCTGCTAGTTGTCACTGTCCAAAACACCGAGTAATTATGAGCATATGCCCATATAGGTGAAATACTTTTGCTGGCCTTAGTTTTTGAAGATACATGCCTCTGTTAAAGAGAGATGCACTGTGTGAAAGAAGTCCAGACAAAAAGATAAGCAAAGCTCAAAGTAAGGATCAGATGCATTTGAACAATTTGAATCCCAAGAATGCAAATTTGAATCCTGAGAATGCAGTTTGAGAAAAACATAAGAATCAAAGAATTTGAGAAAAGTTTTGGTTGAAAATAACAAACAAAAGATGAAAGAAAGTGTTTATTGTATTTTTTCTTTATTTATTCCTAACTTCCTTATGTAGACAAGAATGTAAAACATTTTTTAAAATAAGCAAGATTACAGTAAAGAAACCTTCGTCTCTGTTTTCATTTCCTTTTTGAGAGAGAAAAACTACTTACATCCCCTTATTTAGTAGAAAAAGAAACAGACTCACATGCATCTACAGCTTTCTAATGCCTACACTGTCTAAAGATAAATGTCAGAAAACAGTCTGAATGAAGTGACTCATGTTCCTTAGACTTCTATGCTTATTTACAGACTAACATTATGAATTCACTATTTATTTCTCACCTCATAATAAAATCAGTGTACCCAAACACTGTACATCTAGACCAATACAAACCATTGTACCAGTCTAGAAGACTACATCGGCCACAAGATGTAGGCACAAGGGCATGAATTACAGAGCTGTTTTTTCTCTATATAATACCTTCCTATTATAAACATACCTAAGCATAGCATTTGGCCTCAATTTCTTTTTATGTCTCTTGTTTATTATTAATAATTATCATAAAATTTTAATAAAAACTTTTTTTTTTTTCACATAGGAACATATTATTTCTGTCTTAAATCCTCATAACAAAAAAACACTTGCTAAGTAGTTTCTTTCATTTTGGAGTCTGGTCAGCTGAGATCCTTCACTTAGGAAGACAGAAAGGTAAAATGACTCTTGCTTCCTTTTCATAAACTCACAGTGGACCATGCTAGTAAAACTGGGAAGGCATTTATTAAATGTCTGTTAAAAAAGCACTCAAGACTTACACTGTAAGATTTACTCTCTGCTTTGTCAGCCTTCTACATATGGCCTTATAAATACTGCACGTATACTGTTTCCTTCTGACTTTCTTTGAAGGTCTGGCTTTGGGACACTGAAAGCTAATTTAGCTCTTTGCATACTAACAACTTGTCCCTGTGCTAGCCAGTGTTTTCCATGTTTTATTTCAAAACAAAAATGTTTTAGCTTGTAAGTTGGAGCTTCATATCTCCATATTCAACCTAAATGGTCCTAAAGAACAAAAATTGAGATACTGCGATGCATACTGTGGCAAAAAACTCTTTACAGCTCATGAGGGAATTAGGTGTATAAAAAGGAGAATGTTCAGCAAGGAGAACTTCTAGTTGAAATGTGACTTCACCATAACCTCTAGTGATGGTTACATGGTTATGACATACCACTAGCACCTTTCTCTTCTCCCTTCCTTCTGCCCACTGACAAAAGATGGGAGCTTTTTCCCGTGACTAATTGCATACATGAACATGTCTGAACTCACCTTTTGCTGGTATGTTTGTATTAATGAAAGTGTGTTGTGTTTTTGCAAAGATCCAACACTATTAGTTTATGTACATTGTGTTATCTACCATGAAAAATAGGTGTATTAATTTTAGTGTATAGAATTTCTAGAAAGTGGTATTTATAGATAATATTGGCTTAAAAATATAATTTGTAAACTGACTTAAGCAGATTACTGCATTTCACTTACTATTAGGGAATTTTTCATCTTTTTTCTTGAAATTTTATTTTGTGTGAACACAGATCTATAGAAAATTCAAACTTATTCAGATCTCACTCTTCATAGATCTTTACTTTCTAGCTTCAAAATATGATGTTAGGCATTTTCAGACATCAAGTAGCACTGGCTGGTATTCATAGGGGAATTATTGCTTTTGATGGGAGAATATTGTAGAAAATTGTATGAGGTTGATCTGCAGAAGCTGACATTAGCAACAGAAGATTATTTATCACTCCAGAATTTGTTAACAAACTATCTGCTTGCAGAATTTGAGACATCAATTGTTCTGGCTTGTGAGGGACAGACCTGGCAATTGCTACACATGCAGTTCCCTACTTGTCTCTGCCAGTGCGCCATAATCTTGATTAGTGATACTGCCTGATATTCTACTCTTTCGTGTCTCTTGAGTCCAGACTTTCAGTCATGCAGAACTGTGCCATATTTGTAGGTTCAGTGGGGTGTGACAAACAACTCATTTGAGACTAAAAGCAGTATTTGAATTCAGGTCTCCTGAGGTAAAAGGCTAGTTCACTTATAATTTCACTTATAATTTATGTCATCTAGCTCACTCATGACAAAGATGTTCTGCACCAGAAATGCCTTCGCAGGTGTTAGTACAAGGCACCATAGTTACAATTAATGCAACAGCATTATTAAATTTGATGTTGACATGTGTATTAATAACCCTTGGACTGGCATAAGAAAATCACTCAGCTATACTTTAAAGGTTTAATTATATGTGTGCATATTTGCGTTTCGTGTCTTTCACACCCACAGTCAATTTTCCTTGCCTAATGCCTTCTGTCACATTGGTATTATAAAGCAGATGTTTATTATAAATTATACTTCTTTAATATATGAGTTCGTAAAGATGCAAAGTGAGTTTATGAATTTTCAAGGTTGTGTCTAATGAATTAAACTCCATATGAGCATCAGTCCTACAGACTCATTTGCAAAACGATTACCTGAATTGCAATATTGTATAACTGAATACTTAAACTCTGTCATAGAAAGAAAACATTTAGGAATTGTTGAAATACCAAAATGTATCAAGATAAAAGACGCTTAAACTTTCCTGTCATACTCAGTTCTTCTCTCCATTAATAATCTAACCATCAACTTTCTCTGCTGTTAAAAATCTTCAGAAATTTTAAAACATTGTGCTAAAAAACATGTTTACAAAATGTTCCACCGTTCTGTTAGTTTGTAAAGTGAAAAGAATGTAACAGAAACAAATCTAAAAAAGAGTGTTTTCTTATGAATGTCTCTTCCTATAACTGCAAGAAAAATGTACTCTCTCCTTCACTGATGGAGTGAAAATTTTCTGCACAGCTCTTTGTTTTAAAGGCACATTTTCACTCTCAGTAGCTTAAATTCTATCTCATTCTGAGAAAAGGGAAAAGTTTCACACAGTTAAAATTATATGCCATGGTATTTAGAAAATTAAAAAAATCCCCGCAGTTATTGTAATTTAGTGTCATGAAGTAATTTCATCTACAAATCTGTTAATTGCTCTTTGACCCTCTTGTTAAGTTTAGCTATACTCGTAGCACAATAGACTTTAACCCTCTTTCTTTTCTCCTAGATTAGTACTTGTAAGTAGCTTAAGATATGTAAAAATAGAATGAATTATTTAGCAGGCAAGAGAAGAAAATGGATCCAAAATAGAATAAAATATTCACATTTAATTGCAGAAAACAATTATCTGAGGATGCTTTATACAAAACCTCTTTCTTTCTTTCTTTCTTTCTTTCTTTCTTTCTTTCTTTCTTTCTTAGGGAAAGAGTAACATTCCTTGAATTCATATGTTTTGAGACCTATCTGGGCAGTAATAAACGTACAACAAACAACAAACTTGCTGAGCTAAGGTGGTTGGCTAGATGACGTTTTCATATCTCTTTCAGTGGAAAGAATCACTGCTTTCTCCATTGCATTATATGATAAGGTAATAAAATATTAGAATACTTTTTGAAACACCCTTTTGCTTTTTATATTTTTACATCTGTGCTTTCTTAGCTATTGAATTTTGGGATTCTTTATATATTGGGTACTCTTGTGTTCTGATGTCTTCTCCCACCTCTTCCTTTGGTCCTGTTTCTTTTATGACTGGGATTTATATGACCAATTGGAGATGTCTGCTATGTGTCTGTTTATAACAGAACTTCTACAGCTCCCTCTAGAGAGAGTAACAGACTGTCAGTACAATCTATCTCATCCTGATGTAAACATTTCAAATAGGTCAGATGAAATATCTTTAAAATGCTATTTCCTCTCTCTTGGCTGTAAAAAGTGACTGGTAAATTATAAAATAGTAGGTGTCGACATTTTGGTTATCTAAAAGCAAGTGACATGAATCTCACCTTGTTATCTACTTTCTTATTTAATATTAATTTCCATCAGTGTTGCTGATGCAAGCTCAGTCTCTGCCATAGGGAAGACTGCTTCTGCCAAGTTTCACTATGCTTTCCATTGGCCTAATTTTTAAGGAAGCAACTGCATCTCCTAGTCAGTGAAGTGAGGTGAGCTATATCTCTGTTATTTTGTGATGAAGAAAGAAGAAAATTACAGCTCTTTTTAAAAAATTATTGTGTAGGTGTTTTGTTTTGTTTTGTTTTTTTCTTTTTAAAATAGAACATACATATTTTGAATAAATACTGTGATTAGAATTTATTTGTTTTGGCTTTGCCTTCATTTGGAAAGGAGCAACTTCTACAACTTGACAGTGTTGGTACTAAAGCTCATTTAAGAATGGAGGAAAATATAAGGGGAAGTAAAAAATAAAATATTTATTCATTAATTACTATTCTTTAAATGAACTCTCCTTGCAAATCTTTTTCTTTTCAGAGAAAAAGGGCTATAAGTCAACATTTTAGGAGAGATTTTCCTACCTTTTCTAGTCAGTACTACAGCTAGTAGGTTAGATGCCCAGGCAGTGTTCTTTCTGACAGTGCCTTTCATTGTCTCCATATACCAGACCTCTTTCCAGTTCTAGAAAAGATGATCTTTTGATCTATTACTTAAACTTGTATTTTTAACAGTCCTCTTTTCAAGAGGTCAGATAATTTCTATCAGGATTCCTTCTGCATGGTAACTGCTCATGAAACAATACAGTTAGAAGTTGGTTATGCCTTCTAGTTTCATTAACAAATGCAAACAGCATTGTTTCATATTGTGATTAAGGTGAGAAACAGATGAAACTTCTAAATGGAACTAGACAACTGAAACAATAGCTGTCACCTATAAGACATTTGAAATAAATGTCAGAGTGGAGAGATTCTCTTGGATACTCTGTTTTTAAGGTTCTGAAACTTCTGACAGAAAAGAAAAAGCTTCTGAGAAAGAAAGAAGCTGCAACAAAGAAGAAATGGACCTGGTTACAGTTAGCTGAGTAATACGAAATAGAGGAAATGCTGAAAAATTTTTGAAGCTGAACATTACCTAGCAAGAGCTTGAAGCAGTCAGCAAGGAAGCTGTTTCATTTGATTCTTGCTGTGTTCAGGAAAAAAGTGTTATATACATTTTATTGTACACAGACAAGATTGAATCAAACATATCTGATGCCATCATCAATATACTCCTATTACTGGTTTTGTCTACTCCCAAACAGTCTAAAATTTGATTAACTGATCAAGTCAAAACAATATAATAATACACGGAAGAACAGAATAGTTTGCACTGGCCCAAGTGCACAGCTGAAAATAGTAATTTCCTGTTAAGTACTGGTTCTTGCCTCTTTCTTCTCCTATCTCAGCTCTGGGAAGGCCTGTGGGCTCTGCTGTCATTCCTCTGTTGATATACTCACTAGCTGCATGAGTAGCAATATGTTATTTTCATGTCAAAGTGACCCTCCAGATAGTTTTTGCTTCACCAAACCTGATGGATTATGATTGGTTTGTTTGTTTTCTTTTTTTTTCCTTTTTTTTTTTTCTTTTTCATAGCTGTTGTCTTTTCTAGATTAATCCTGCTTTTCTTATCAGTCTAAAACTTTGGGCTTCTTTCTTCATGGCATACCCTGACGAGGGCAATAGCTGCAAACACTTTGAATGTCAAATTCTTCATTACTGAAATACTTGAAAAGCCTCATTAGTAAGAAACAAAACAGAAACACCCACATTCATTTTACTTATCCGTGTCATCAGTGACAGTTAGGGAAGACAAACATGCTTCCCCTCTATTACTGGCATCATTCAAGCTGTAAAGCTTGAAGGAAAGCGAATGCAAATAAATACATGAAACTTACTGAAATATTTAACAATGGCTCTAGACTAGCAGACATTGCAATATGAATCAATTCAAAATAATACCAGGAAATACTTTGCAACATCCTATTTTCTGTGTGACATTCAGTGCTTCTTGAAATCTGAAATAAGAAAAATAGCCTTCTAAAATAATTTCAAAGAAAGAAGAAAGGAATTGTGTATTTCCTTTTTGATCTAAAGCCTACAAGTAATTTGACCACCAATGAGTCTTGGGGGAGTACACACACGAAACCTTCACAAACCATCTATTTGTATTCTGTGTGCACAAGATCTACTTGTATGTTATTAAACCAGTTAGTTACTATTTCTATATAAGCAAAAACACTATTTCTTTTTTACAGCAAAGCACTGTTTGCAAGCTATTGGGCAAACAATCATCAGCAACATGAAAAAGGCTACTGGTAAACGTATCAACTGCACAAATATGTGTACTACAAGATGAAAGTGCTATGAGTGCAGAACTGTTATCACACTCCCCACAGTCTCATTCTCACTTGTTTCTCTGGTATACATGTGTGGTTGGCTGGCAAGTCACTTGATTACAATGTGGGAAGTGCCTAAGTTCAAAGTTAGGCTTGCATCTTTGTTTTCCATTTGGAGATTTTTTCTTTCCTGTCAGTCTTTCTCATTTCCACTTTTTATTTTATTTTATATTGGTTTATTTTTTATTTTTATTTATTTATTTATTTATTTATTTGAAGAAAGCATTTTGGCTCTTTATTTCAAACAAACTTATTCATTTTAAATTCTGCTGCACAATTTTTTTTCCCCTAGAGAATTATAAGACAGCTGAAATAACTTGAAAACAAAGCCCAATATTAAGCTGAATTTTTATTGTTGTTCTCAACTGAATAAAAATAAAAATACACTGTTCACACAGTTCTACTTCAAAGGATTTTGTGGTGAGCATAGAGATACATATGAATAAGCATATAGCACATAATTCTCTGCGGCGCATGTTTATTTAACTCCTCAAATGAAGTGCCTATTGCATTGAGATTAATGGTAGTTAATTATGCTCGTGTACTGTCAAGGTCTTCTGAGATTTTCTGTCATGATTTTCATGTGCTCCAGCTGGGTTCATGACTTGACTTTACAGTTACCCTGTCATTCGCACCTTATTTTTCCTACCTAGTTGCTAGTCAATAAAACCAAATGTACCTGTAGGGAAATGCACTTTTTCTTTCCTTGAAAAATGCTTCATTTTGAGCCTCAGCACTTGGAATGTGAAATGTTTTCTCTTTATTTTTACACAAATGTTCTAGGTTCCAGTGACATGTTACGTTTTCTGTTGTCTCTTGTGTTTTACATGCTGCAGATCAGTTTTCTTTCTCATAGCTTCCTTATGTTTCTTATATCTACGAGGGTTTTCTATTGCAATGGAGGAATTAGAGGACACTAAACCTTTTTTTTACACTGTATCTTCTAAGTGTGTGTGTTTTTTAATTCTTCAAAGCGATTGTTTCTACTAGAGCAGCAAAGTGTAGATTTATGAGATATGTTTAAACAGGTTTATGTGTTTTTTTTTTTTTTTTTTGCAACAGCCTGCGCTAGCTCAGCAACCTTAGTTTGATATCTTAGCTGAGATAATGGGGGGAATGATCAGGGAATATTAGTGTTTACTTGAGAAAAATGAACAGGAAAAAATAGCTTGGGAAATACAGTGTTATGTTAATATGATACACTGGAGGGAAGAGAAGTCATACAGGGATACCTGGACAGGCTGGAGAAGTGGGCCCATGAAAACCTAACGAGATTCAATAAGGCTGAGTGCAGGGTGCTGCACTTGGGTCGGGGCAATCCCAGGTATTCATGCAAACTCAGGGTATATCTCCTTGACAGAAGATCTGTGGAGATGGGCTTGGGGGTTCTGGTGGATGAGAAGCTGGACATGAGCCAGCGATGTGCATTGGCAGCCCAGAAGGCCAATTGTGTTCTGGTTTGCATTAAAAGAGCAGTGGCCAGCAGGGAGAGGGAGGTGATTGTCCCCCTTTACTCAGCTCTTGTGAGAACCCATCTGGACTACTGAGTCCAGGCCTAAGACCTCCACTGCAGGAAGGATGTGAAGCTCTTGGAGCAGTTCCAGAGGATGGCCACTAAGATGATCAGAGGGCTGGAGCACCGCTCCTATGAGGAAAGGTTGAATGAAATGGGCTTGCTTAGCTTGGAAAAGAAAAGGCTCCAGGGAATCCTCACTGTGGTCTTCCAATACTGGAAGGGAGTTTACAAACAGGAGGGGATGTGACTTTTTACATGGGTTGATAAGACAAGGGGGAATGGTTTTAAACTGAGATGGACAAGGTCTAGGTGAGATATTAGGAGGAAGTTTTTCACCCAGAGGGTGTGATGTACTGGAGCAGGTTTCCCAAGGAGATTGTGGATGCCCCATCCCTGGTGGTAATTCAAGGCCAGGCTGGATGTGGCTCTGGGCAGCCTGGTCTGGTGGTTGGTGACCCTGCACATGGCAGGGGATTTGAAACTAGGTGATCATTGTGGTCCTTTCCAACCCAGGCCCATTCTAAGGTTCACATTCTATGATTCTGTGATTCTATGATTCTATGACTCTCACAGCACTTAAGACCAGGGAGATGTGTGTTTCATCCATATACATAAAATGAAAATGGCACAGAAGATTTATTTATTTATCTATTTATTTATTTATTTAATTAAGAGTGTGATTAAACTTTTCTCAGGTTACATGCTGGATAAAATACAGGAAATAAATGAAAAAAAAAAAGCAACATTTATTTGCAATGATATTTTAGCTTTCACAGGCTCAAATATTTTTAGTATCATAAAATTCTAATTCTGTAGAACCTATGCTGTTTCTCATTCTTCATTTTTGACATTTTCATAGAATTTATCATCAGTAGTTACTTTTATATAGGAAAAGCCATCAAAAATAACTGCATGAAATTAAGCAATAAATAAGAATGAGCTTTCCTTTAAAATTATCTGAACAGCTCCTGGAAAAACAATATTTTTTTCCCTGATATCGTTCTTATTTAATAAATTATTACTTATTAATTTAGTGTTCTCTAACGTTCCAACTAGATTTGATTTGAGTCTTCTTCCTACAAACTAAACTGCTACAGTGGAACACTTGAAAACTCTGATACTTGATCCTCATTCACTCTTAATGACTAGTATTTGATCTTAATATGTCTTCTACTGAGATAAGAAAGTCCAGTAGTGTTAGTGTATTGTTGGGTTAGGCTGCTAATGAGCTGTGATATCACCCACGCAGCTCCTGCTTTATTGTTACTTTTCAATCTTTTCTCTCAGACATGGCTTTTCTTTCAGATATTAGGTCATCCTAGCGTGCCTGTGCTGGATGTATCAGCTAAGATACACTGAAGCAGTCAGAGAATTCATTTGGCTTGCAGGGTACCTGCAAGTAGCCTGGTAGTTGGTGGCTCTACTTTATGGCGAGTTCATATTCTTCACTTTTTAAATTAGTCACTCAGATGGCTCATATTGAGTCTCAGAATCCTTAACTATTTGTCCTTACAGCATCTCTGAGACTTTGGGAATTGCTTTTGTCACTGTTTTACAGCTAGGGAGCTGAAATGCAGTGTTAACTGGCTTGCTTGAGGTCACATAAGAAATCTGCAGTGCAGAAAGAAACTGGCTAGAGACCTAACTGCTGTGTGATCCTCCCTCTATCAGATTTGAAGCAAGAATAAGTGAAAACTGAATCTCAAAGAGAGTTTTTCAGGCTCTTGTGGCAGCAAGCTGTGTTTCTAGCTGTTCTATTAGTTAAGGTTTTTCCTTTACACTTAACCTAGATGTTCTCTACTGCAGCATAAGACCATTACTTCTTGTTCTGTCCTCACTGACTAATGAAAATAATTTGTCCCTATCCTCTTTATAGCAACTCTACATGTATTTTTAGAAAGATCATGTCTCCCTTCAGTCTTCTTTTCCTTAGTCTGAACATAGTTCACCTTTTCTCATAGATCATATTTTCCAAACTTCTTATCATTTCTGTCGCTCTCCTCTGAACTCTTTCTAATTTGTATGTCTTTTAAAAATGTTGTGCTGAAAACTGAACACAGCAATGCCACAGAGAACTAGTCACTGGAAAACAAAATAATGACCATGCTTGTTTTAGATGTAACATACCTATTAACACTATTTAATATAACATTTTTCTTTGTGAGGGTGTGCTGCTGCAAAATTATATTTATCTTTTTGTTTAAAACA
This sequence comes from Perdix hodgsoniae, assembly GCA_035772895.1. Lineage (NCBI taxonomy): Eukaryota > Metazoa > Chordata > Aves > Galliformes > Phasianidae > Perdix > Perdix hodgsoniae. The sequence goes on from JAPSGF010000052.1 coordinate 4,466,588, forward strand.
AAGCCAACTTTTTCCATGTAGCATTATTCCTGCCAATACGCAGGTATTTTCTGAACCCACTAGATCTCTAGATCTACTTCCTGTATTATTCTTATTCCTGTCATTTGTTTTCTCTCTCACTAACGTAAATCAGAATAAATCTTGTCACCTATGGTTGGATAGAGTCCATTTAGATTCACAGAATCACAGAATCACAGAAACACAAACGTTGGAAAAGACCTACAAGATCATCCAGTCCAAACATCCACCTATCACCTATAATTCTCACTAGATTCTATGGGACTAAAGGACTTATGAAAAAGGACAGAGAACAGTTCGGTGGAATTCACCAAAATACTACTGTTCACAAGCATAATACTCAGTTGTGATCTCTGTTTCCCAACTCTTTGTTATGTTCTCCTTTCAAATGTTCCTGCCAACGAAATAGTCTCTCCATGACGTTTTTAACAAAACATATGAGTCTGAGTAGTTTTTACAAATATGTATTTGGTCCTTTTCTTCATGTCCATGAGTGTTTGTCTCGCCAAGAGAGGTATGAATAATGCCAAAGAAACATCAAAATGCTGTTGTTTTAGTCTGGAATATTTTTGGTGGGAAGCTATCATTTCATTATGCCATCCTACAGTAGCCACTGTGGAATTGTCTATTGAATTATTTTCCACCAATTTCCTCAAAATATTTTCATAGAATCATAGAATCATTAAGGTTGGAAAAGACATCTAAGATCATGTAGTCCATCATTCCACCCACCACCGTCATATCCACTAAACCATGTCCATAAATGTCACAAATACTCCTTTCTTGAAAATTTCCTGGGACGCTGACTCCACCACTTCCCTGGGCAGCTTGCTTTAATACCTCACCACTCTTTCTGAGAAGACTTTTTTTTCCTTATGTTCAGCCTGAACCTCCCCTGGAACAACTTGAAGCGTTTACCTCTCACCCTATCACTGTTACCTTGCAGAAGAGGCTGGCCCTCACCTCACCACATCTTCCATTCAGATAGTTGTATAAAGCTATCAGGTCTCCTCTCAGCCTCCTCTACGCCAAACTAAACAATCTCAGCTCCCTCTGTCTCTCCTTATAAGGCTTGTGCTCCAGACCTCTTATCAGCTTTTTGGCCCTTCTTTGGACATGTTCCAGGGTCTCAATGTCTTTCTTGTAGTGAGGAGCTCAAAATTGTACTCTGTACTCAAGGTGCAACCTCATCAGAACTGAATACAGAGGGATGATCATCAATAATAGATCAAGGTCATGCTGTATTGTTATTATGGCCTTTGATGTTCCAAAAATGTTCTAAAAGAAGTACTTTTTGCTTGTTTAAAATTATTTTGTCCACTCAAATTTTATCATATGTGTAACATGTTTTTTGTGCTCTTAACCTTTGGTTAGTTCTCACTTCTTTGAACACTTGTGTTCTTCTATGGTGTTATCCCTATCAACCTCAGAAACTGCTGCATGAATTAACAGATCCCCCCAGTGACAGCTAGTATACAGTGATTTGCACTTTTCAGCTTTTACTCAGATCTTCATTATTTGGGTATGCTACTTTATGTATTGAAAACATGAAGGATACAAAATTTCAGTTATTAGCCTAAGTATGAATGGGAAGCCTGCACAATGCTAAATATATGCAACTTGAGTACTATGTTCAGCTATTATATAAAAATCCTTGCTAAGTAAAAGAAAACTAAGCTCCAAGAAAGCTGCTGAAAAAATATAAACCAATTTGTTTGAGCAATGCATTTGCTTCTATTGTTCAGGAAAGGCCATAGTCTCAGATAGTTTCTAATCACACCACACTTCAACATGATACACCATAAGTCAGAGTAAAGGGATAAAGCCGTTTGTTAAGAACTATAAATCAAAACAATTCATACCTTACTTCAGTTGAATTAGCATCCTTTTGTTGTGGACTGCTACCTGTGTTGTGTCTAGCTTGGCATCCATCAAAAGAGAGTATAATTCTGTTAATTATGTTCTGGTAATTGCACACTCACCTTTAACATTTGAGAGGAAATAGAGAAGTAATGTTTCTTTTGTCTTAAATTAAAGTTTGTGTTGTCACCATCTCACAGTCTACAGTAATTACCTTGTGTTTTACTATATTGTCCCCTGTGCAGGCAGTGTAGTTTATTTGTAAAGCTGAATCTGGTGTCAAGGAATAGCAACTAGAGCATTTTCAGAGCTCAAAATGAGGGGGCTGCACAAGTCTGTTTTAGATAGCATTTTGAGTGATTTATTGATGCAAGACAGGAAAGCCTGTAAAAGACCATTAGTTCAGGGCCTCCTCACTAGAATCACAAAAGCTTTGCTTTTGGTTCTTTTTATCCTTATCATTGGATTCACTAAAGAGTGTGGTAACCTTCTGTTGCTTGGACTGATTAAGACTGCACAAATCAGTGCATACCAGTTCAAACTGGAGGCCAACAGCAAACATATCCTGTCAGAGTCCCTGAGGGATGCAGCACAGCCAGTTTGGAGTTTAAAGGGAGGGAGCACAAGGCAAGATTCTGTGTCTGTTTCTCCCTTATAATTTACTATGCAACTTAAACTCTGGACCTGTTTAATGGTGCTAACAGCAGAGTTTCTAGGCCAACAACTAAATCAGCCACAGCACTCTGCATTTGCAGACAAGCCTTATGATTTACAAAATTTAATAAGCTGCCCCCTTATGACTCTTTTCAAAGACACAGCTTTTATAATAGTTGCCAAGAAGGTTGTCAGAGGTACAAATACTCATTGTTATAATGAAACTTTGGTGTTTTTTTTTTTTTCCCTCTATATTTATTTATTTATTAAATTCATACAGTCTCTGAGTATTGCTAATTCATTAACAATGAATAAATTCTAGAGAGGTCTGCTGGCTGGCCATGGTAATACATTAGTGACTTCTGGCATTGCTCTGTAGTAGCAATATTTCTTGGGAAGCAGTGTGGTGAGCTGCTGGCAGCTGGAGGACAGGCACAGAGAGGGAGGACTTATGCTATGTCATTTGTTGCCTACTTTTATTTCAGTGACGACTGCAAGAAACCAAAGTTCTCTGCTTCATGCAGTCATGACTTTCAATACTAAGTTCTCCCTATATTTTTAAGATAAGATTTTTTTTCTAGTGTTTCAATTCTTATTCAAAATATCTTATCAAATTTTATGTCCTTTGATTAAAAAGACCGACAGAAACCAAACTTCTCAAGTAACTTTCAGAGCTAATGAATTTTGTTTATTTATGTCAGTTTACCATACTCGTCTACTGAATATTGCTGTCTGGGAGAAAGAGGAAATGTAAATTTTCATTTTTTACTAAAATTTTGAATTTGTGAAGATAATCATAGAATATTGCTTAAGAACTACAATACTTGAAGCAGACATGAAAACCTTTACATTCTTATTTCTCTAAATGTATCATCAAATTCCATTAGATGTAAACAATGTCATTTACAAAAACTCAGTGTCAAGCTTCAGAGCCTTCTAGTTCTTTCTTCATTTATGTTTTTTCTTCTCAGATCTTTCCTCAGATTCAGCCAGTACCTACAACCAGGACTAGTTTCTCTGTCAGATGTAGAACTTCTCAGTGTAATACTTTAGTAAATACTCCATATTAAATATTGACTATGAGCCAAATAGAGTAAAAGTGTTTTGATGCAACTATTCTTCCCTGTTTGGTTGTAAGGCAGTTAACTGCTTTAGTAAAACAGCATATTCCTTCTTTGATTCAGCAGTTTTGAAAGAAATTCTGTTCAGTAAAAATGTGACTATTGGAAAATAAGGAAGACATACTTTTAAATTTAAATTTAAAAATGGAAAACAAAAAAACCCCTTTCATTTGTAGAGAAACTTATTTCTGTCTTGACATAACCCATGTACTCTTTAGCCCTACAATTCTGAATTCATTTCTCCTTTTTTTTTTCTTTTTTTTTTTTTTTTCCCAGTATTTGTACTGCTGAATGTAGTTATCATCCGAGCCTCTTCTGACTGTGTATCATGTTCCAGAGAAATGTGAAAAATGTCATGTGCCTCTGATTTTCCTTTAAAATGTAGAATAGTGTGATTGTCCACAAGGACTTGAGAAACTATAGAAAAATACAATTTGCTTCTCCAATAAGTCTGAGAGATGACACTGCTTATGGATTTAACCCAGAATCACTCTCCTCCTATTCCAGAGTGGTCCTCCTGTTGAGGCTATTATTTGTTATCTGCCATTGTTTAAAACTTAATTGTTCTTCCTTTTTAAAAGAGTTTTCCTAGAATAAAAATAACTAGTTATTTTAAATCTTGAAATCAGTCTGTTTTCTGCATCCTATTTCCTGTCTTCCGTTGTTCCATCCCTGTTCTTCCCCATACTCAGCCCCTCTGTTTTTCTGTATTACAGGATTCACATTCATGTAAATTGTCCTTCCTGTTTTTCACTAAACTTAACCCCAAGGGAATATTACCCCTATTACAAATGTATGTACTTCACAGAGCTGTTTGGGAAAAATGACTTAAGTGTAATGATAAATATGAGAAAACAGATATGTTTTTGTCGTATCCTGCCTGCAGTACTTTCTTTTCATTGTAGGAAATTTTCATGGATGTATGGCAAAACAAATTGAAAAAACAACAACAAAAAACCTGGCACTTTTTCCACTGCAGTTATGTATTGCAAATGATAAGTGTTGTTACTATTTTTGTTGTTAATAGTATCATTGGGAGAAAAAAAAAAAACATACTTTTCAATGTAATTTGAGTAACACAGCAAGTGTTACGCTTCTAACCCAGAAGAATTGCCCTTTTTATTTTGCTGTTTTACTCTTTTGTATTGTAGATACACAAAGATCTGTGTGGGACAGATTTTAAGGTCAAGGAGAAAGGAAGATTTTCTTTTCCAAACATCTGTCAACAACCACATGGAAGAGAAGACAGTACTAGCATAATTTACTGTGCTTTCACTCAGTGAAAAATGTTCTTTGGATGCTATGTCATGACTTGTACTTCAAGTAAAGCTTTCCTCAGGTGGTTTATCTTCACTGTATTGCTTTGCTTCTCTTATACTAACATTTTTCAGCTTTTTCTTTGTTCGAGGCTAGAAACATGTCAGAAAAGGTTCATAAGCATTATTTATTCTTATAGTGTACAACATTCATTGTGATAAGAATGAGCAGTTGCCATTCTGCAGATGGTAGGAGAACCAGTCCAGTTTTCAGTGAATCCAGAGGTCATTGATGACTTTGCTGGTATGCAACTAGCTGGTGATTAGGTGATGGATCTAACAGACAAAGCTGTGGTGAGGCCTGTGGATTTGACATGTGCTCTTTTCCAGCAGAGAATGCTGCAGAGCAGTTATAGCCACATATCCCTAAGGGATTTGAATTTTTTTTCTAGTTCCCTCCTGCCCTCCTTGTAGTCTGTACTTAACACAAATATATCATGAAAATGTTGCTTCTATTCAATCAAGAGTTACTGAAAAAGGAGGAAGCCACTGGAGAATATTAAATCCGTACTGAGACAAGATAGAAGCTTTTGGATTTTTGATTAAAAAAATGCCTAAATTCTGTTGGAATCATCTCCTTTGAGAGGAAAGATGTGCAAATACGTGATGTAAGAACATAAAATTATTTCAAGACTATATTTTTAAAAGGAAAAAAAATACACTGTAGAGAAAGTAAGGTTTAAGCGTGATATGAGAACTCCTACAGTAGTGATTACTTATGCATTGTGCAGGTTTCAAAACTCTAACCAGATCTCCTGGTCAGCACAATTAGGAACCTGGGGAATCACTAAAAACCGAAAGTATTGTGAAGCTGAGAAATACCATATAATAATGCAGGATCTTTTGGAAACACAAAGCTTAAAAGGGGAGACCACTCTTCAGGTGAGATTATGCAGTTGAAAAACATAAATTTTAATTCAGTGTCATATAATTACTTTTTCCAACTTTATTAGAAGACACAGCTTTTCCCTGTTAGCCTTCATTAACATTTCTCAAATAGAAATTTTATTATTAGATTACAAATTCTGAGCTAAACTCTTTAAATTGCATTTATAAAAATAAAAGCTTCACCCTAAAGCTAGGGTAGGTCAGGAGAATCGCCTCTGGAGGCCATTTCTCACCTATAACTATAAAGAAAATGAACCAAGATTGAAGTGTTTACATTGTGTATACTATGATCCTGATCCCCACATTTCTTGCATGAACTAACACAAGAGCATCAATACCCAGTACTTTGTTATAAATAGTACATTTTAAAGAATTTCAATTTCTCAGAAAGCTGCTTCTGCTGTCTGTTTATATTGAAGCTTTTGTATAGCAGTTCGGTTACATTGCTCATGTTTTAACTTACTGAAAAGAATTATGTGATTATATTGTTCCATGCTGCTGCTTGGCTTCTGAAAGAACAGAATGAATTTTGGTGCCAAAAGAACCTACTTGTTGCTACAGATATTTGTGAGATATCACCACAGTTTGTACAAGCACAAATTCAAATTAATAAATAAAGAAATAGCTGGTGAGTTAGAGAAGACTTGTATTATCCTGCAGAGACATGATGTTATATGAGCTGCATGTAAGAAACAGGTCTTTTTTTGAACTGACCATAACAAATATATTTACAACTGAATAAAAAGTGTGTTGAGAAATTTTTTTGTTTTCAGAGTGGACTGAAAATTCTGTGCAGAGAAACTTTTAATAAAAACATGTATCTTACACAGAAGAACTGAGGAATAAGGCATTGGCTTAGATATAATGATAAATAAAAGAAAGTGAATTTAAGAAATGGTTGCATTTGTCTTTATATAGCTATTTCTCTGTGCATTACTGGTTGGGCTTAGGGCATCCAAACTTATCTGTCAACTACTTCACAAAATTCAAGTCTATCACTAACTCGTTCATAAAATATTGTTAGGCATCTCAAATATAATGTTTTCTTTCAAGTTCAGACTGGGCCAAATGGAATTATGCTACTAATGCAAGCTGTATTTTTTATTTTGTTCTCACCTGCCATCTGATGATGGATCATGATTTTATTTATTTATTTATTTATTTAATATATATATTTCAGGCTCAGTGAGTTCCGAATGTACTTCATGAATGTCTTTGGACTCAGTTATGATATTTAACTGAATTTTGTCCTCCTAGTGACTGTCAGCTTTATCTCTGTCTTCCAAACACAAGGCTAATTGCTATAGCCTGTAAAGCAAGGTCTGTTTGTCTACAGTAACTACACACCTAATCAGGGAAGGAAGTGTCAAAACATATTTTATCAAATGTGACTTCTTACTGCCAATGTTTCTTGATTAATAGTGAATAAAATCTTAAGTGAAAACATATAATTTTACTACTGGATATTGTGGTTAGATGGAATTTTTACCTTGGAAGAGAAAGAATTTCTTGCTTCAACTGTAGTTCAGTGTGCAGAAGAATCAACTCTGGATCTCTGATTTACATCTGTTGTGGGACTTGATTACTCAATGCCTCCTGTAAAGATTGTTTGAGTGAATAATGAAGCATTCAGAAAATCACATTGCAATAGACTTCATTCTTCTATTTTTTAGACGTTTAACCAAGATCTCCAAACTACCAGTTTCTTATCTTATGGTTTTCAGTTTGTTTTTATTTCCCCACAGTGTTTATACTGTGGACGAAAGCCCTCCTAACAGAATATTCAGTGAAGTTCAGATTTCTCTCTGAAGATCGTGTGCTCTTCATAAAGAGGATAGGTAAGATTAATTTGTTTTGGAATACAGAAAAGTTGAATAGGTCACATAAGTGTACAATCTGGCATTAGAAGATTGCCTACTCTGTCATTTGTAAACATTTTTAAGTCCCAGATCCTTTCTGAAGTACAGCAGAAAACAAGTAGTTGAACCTCAGTATTTGCAATAGAACAAGCTACTTTCATTTTTTATTTATTTTTTATTTTTTTTTATTTCCCCACTGTTCAAATTGAGTTTTGTGCTGTTATTTATTTTCCTAGCCATCTACCCAAGTTTGAAAGCACTGGAAAGCATAATTTCTGATACTTTTTTGTATGATATGCAAGAAGAGTTTTTTTAAAGACAACTTATCTATTCATGTCAGCAAAATAGTAGCCAGATTTCAGGAGGTCAGCAGTGGATGTGCTGAGCTTTAGGAAAAAAATCTGTATCTAATGCATTTCTGGACAAAATCTTACAATGAAAGACACCCACTCACTTCAAAAAATTGGCTCATAATTTATTACTGTTAGGACTGGTGTAATCGAGTCTCTGGTTAGGAAGTACTAGTCTCTAATTATTACACATAAATATATAATAGACCTGAATTAGTTAGATAAGTGTTGGCTTTTATATGTTATTATTGCGATTAACTTAACTATGATGAAGATTACACCTGTCACCTTTTCTTTCTTTCTTTCTTTCTTTCTTTCTTTCTTTCTTTCTTTCTTTCTTTCTT
>JAPSGF010000052.1:4475993-4497297 GCA_035772895.1 Perdix hodgsoniae
TTTATTTTATTTTATTTTATTTTATTTTATTTTATTTTATTTTATTTCCCTGAAGCACAGTAAAAAGGACAAGAATTTGATTCCTAAATATGTAGATAGGTTATTTCAAGGAGCTACTTTGGTCTTCATTCTGTGGTTATATCTATAATTTTTTTTCTAGATCAGCTTTAAGTCAGGGGTAATACTCAAGTGCTTACACAAATTCCTATGCTAAGTTGAGAAAAACAAACAAACAAAACAAACAAACAAAACAAAACAAAACAAAATAAAACCTGCCAACTTGTGAGCTGCAGAATTTATCCCTTAACCTGAAGTTAGCAAATCACAGGTAAGTGGTCTTGGCAATATGAAACAAGAAAATGAAATGTGCCAGAGCCAAGTTTTGCCTCATACAGGGCTAGATTGCTAAGTCATGTGGAGAAGCCTAGACATACATTGGGCTTTTTGCCTAACATTGCCCTCATTTAAAATGAAATCCTCAACTATGAGTTAGAGAGATAAAAGTAAAGAAAAAAATGAGAGAGACTTTTCTGCCACATTTTTCTGTGAAAGTTCTATCAGCTTCGTGTTTTGCACATTTCAAGCACCCCTGTTTAAGAAGTGGCACAGTGGAATTAACTCCCTATTCAGAAGTACAGATTTACAAGTTGTAGTTATATACCTAATTACAAAGCATTGGAGGGGAAGCCAGTAGACAGTTTTTATGTGTAAGTAATATTACGTACAGATCAAACTTCTACATGTGGTAGTTATGACAGAACCTGTCAGAAATGAAAGCTCCTCTAAAAAAAGTGTGTTTGACTGATTTTCTGCTCAATAGCAGAGTTAGAATTTATATTTCTTGCACTTCATATTGTTGGGTTATAAAATATAGTGAAAAGAATAAATGCTGGTATAGAACAGGCTTGACTGAAACAATGAAAATTTCTGAAATTTTATTTTGTATCTTAATATTCCCCTCTCTTTATTGAAATTAGCAAATATTTCACAGATACTGTATATTTTTTATATATGCTTCCATATAACAGCAGAAGAAAAAGCACATAAGCTTTTGTGTATACACAGATCCAGATCCAGATCTGCTCTGTAGTTTATATATGCATACTGTAGAAAACAAAACTGAAAATCACCAGTCACTTAAAATGTCATAGTCAGGAATATGCCTGAGTTGTGCTGTCAGTATGGGAAATGAGTTCAAGTAATAGCTGCCATTATTCTACCATGAAACTATTAGTTAAAGTTCACAGTGCTTGACTAGATTATCTAAGCACCTAAGACTAAGATTATCTTTATTCAAAAAAAGAAAATAAATAAATAAAAATAAATAAATAAAAAAATCGAATGTTTGAATGTTCTTCTCTTTAATTTGAACCAAGGCTCAAAGTTTAAGAAAAGCATCTGGAAATAAGTTCCACTGCTGTACACCTGATTCAAGTTTCACAGAACAGAAGGCAAAATTCCCTGTCCATTGTGCTAACAAGTATCATGGGGGTGTCAAGCTTGGCTTAAGGTAGATTGACATGTCATTATTCCTCTCATTCTTGCTTCTTTTTTAATGATCTGCACCTGAGCTCCAGTGTGTATTTTGTGACACTTATTAACAATCTAGAGGTTTGAGAAAATGGTTGTTTATCCATCTTTCACTTGTGAAAATGTTAACAAGACAAGATGTGAATCAGTGTCTGGTGCTAGGTGAAGGTCATGAGTAGAGTGAAGAAGCATCTGACATCTGTCTCTCGCAGTGGGCATTGCAGTGCTTTTCACTGTAAGCAGCAGGCTGAGCGATCTCACACCATTAATATCAATGGGACTTGAGTGCATTTGCTACACAGGTTCTAGGAGTGGGAACATGGAGCTATTAGCACAACTCACTTACACTGTAGATAAGAATGTTGAAATAGTTCCACATGGCAGATGAACAAAGAAGTTGTTAGGCTTATTCTTGTCCAGGTATACTCAAGTGCTTGATGGCAACTGCCCCTGCTATTTAAATCAAGACTGAGACTCAAGGATTTACTCAGTTTCAATCAACCCAGATTCATCTTTCCTTTCTCTTATTATTCTTTTGTGAATGGCTGCTTCAGAATAACTAAATCTCATTGACTGAAACAACTACCTTGATTTGCAGTATTTTCACAATAGTTTAGCATTAGCGACATTTGTGTTTCGGAAAATTAGGATACTTTTTCAATTAAAAGTTTTTAGCTTGGGATAGATGTATGTTCTGTGAAACAGTTTTAAATAAGTATTCTACTTCCTGACATTTATGAGAGTATGTATGAGTGAATGACTTTGAATGAAAATACATATTTGCAGAGGACCTGACAGACCAGATAATGAACCAGTGGTTGAGCTCACCAGGTTGCTCTCACCAGGTGAAAAGGCATTGCTAACCCAGGGAGCTCAGGTGCAGGCAATGCAGCTGAGTGACTGGAAGGGGTGGAGCCTAAAACCACCCCTCCTTACCTCCATTAAAAATTTAGCAGCCAAGAGAGCAGCATCCTTTTGGATAGTTTGCACTTTTCTTAAGTTGTCACTGGTTATTGGAAGAAGTGAGCTAAATTTTCTTTGTTCTTACCTGCTTTTGCTCTGTTGTGCTTGTATCCCATTAGAAGGTGCTGTCATCACCTTCTTTCAATGTATGGTATTTATCTCTCAGTGTATATTTATGTGTATTGCTTATAGATTAAAATGAAATGCAATATCAACTTGTATTTTTCTTTAATGAAATAAACAGAAAACTATTTTTCAGGGGTACAAGCGAAAGTATTATCACCCTTTTCCCTGTCTCATTCTCTTCACCTTCTTCTTCCCTACCTCCTCCCCCTTCTCCTCAACTTTTCCTTCCCTTCCTGTTTCCCTCTTTTCCTCTCTTCTCCCTCACATTCCTCCGCCTTCCCCCCCTCTCTTCTCTCCTTCCTTCCCTTCCTCCTGTTTTTTAGTTTGCATAGTGACTGTTTTTATTTTTCTTTGGCTGATAACATTCTTTTTCTTTTGCACATAAGTTATTTCAACCCATGTTGGACTGGTACAAACAGTAACAACTCCACAAAAATATCCTTCATTTCTTGCACAGCACATGGAATGACACTCCACGAGACCAAGCACAAAGCTTTGCACTTGAGTCAGGGCAATCCCAAACATGCATAGAGACTGGGAGAAGAAATTGAGAGCAGCACTGTGGAGAAGGACTTGGAGGTCCTTGTGGGCAAAAAGTTCAGCATGATCCAACAGTATTCTGGGCTGCTGCATCAAAACAGGGTGTCCAGCAAGGCAAGGGAAGTAGTTGTCCCCATCTACTCTGCCTTCATAAGGCCCCATGTGGATTTCTGCATCCAGGCCTGGGACTCTGAGCACAAGAAAGATGTGGAGCAGTAGGAGTGGATCTAGAGGAGAACCATGAAGATTATCAGAGAGTTGGAGCACCTCTTCTATGAAGAAAGAAAAGAGACATGGCCTCATTCAGCCCAGAGAAGGGAAGGCTCTGTGGAGAACTCAGTGCAGTCTTCCAGTACTTAAAGGGAGCTTATAAATAGGAGGAAAATGGATATATATATATATTTTATTTTGTACAGTCTGGTAGTGCTGGAACAAGGTGGAATGGATTTAAACTGAAAGGAGAAAAGTTTAGATTGAGGTTCCGGGGAATATTTTACTCAGAATGTATTGAATCATTGGAACAGGTTGCTTTGAGAAGTTGTAGATTCCTGATCCTTGGAGGGATTGATTCAAGGCTGGAATGAATGGAATCCTGGTGGTCTGAGTGGCGACTCTGCCCGTGGCAGGTGATTGGAACTTGATGATGGTAAAAAGAGATTCTGTGATTTAAGTAGTTTTCAGTTCTGATACTAATGAATTGTGATGACTTTGTCTTTAGTAAGTCAGAAAACTGAAAAATAATTTTAAGCTTTTCTATCTAAAAAAAAGTATCAGTTGTTTTCTCAGCAGTTCCCGCTGATGCAGGTTATGCCAGACTTTGGAATATGACATTCCTTTATTGTTTTTTTTTTCTTTCAAATAAAATTGCAAATCATTGTTTTGTTTCGGGGCTCACTGGTGTTTATAACAAACTCCTTATGTCTTACAAGTTACAGTTGTACTCATAAATACAATAGGCAATAAATAAGATTAAGACTTCTGTAGCCAGGTTGTAGTGGAACAACAACAAAAAGAGTCTACTGCATTCTTTTAAGCAAACAAAAATCATAATTGGAAAAAATTGTTTTTATGTTCTCTTACATTAGATGGGACCACGGAGTGAAACATTCACTGATGAATTACTTCTCTAATCTGTAGAGGAAAAACAGCTACTGGCAAATTCAAGAGTCCTGGAACCGAGCCATGAGAACTAAATGGCTAAAAATGAAAACAGGCAAACATTTGAAGAGTATTCTATAGAACACAGATATTTCAACACCTCCCCCTTTTCTGTGGCTAATTCATTGTCATGGAAACTGAATTTATCAAAATGTTCTTGTTCACTTCTAGTGACCCAGTGAGTCGACTTACAGAGCTGGTGAAAGGTAACGCAGGCTGAAGCAATTTTTACAAATGATATGCAGCAGTTCATAAATCGATAAATTTTGAATGGTACCATTGTATTTCCTGGATAGTTTCCCTTAGTCTCAAATGACTCTTTTTGTCTGCAAGCTAGAGGTGTTTGAAACCCTTACTAATAAGTTGGCATGGGAGGAATGTATGAATTCAGCTCCTTTCTTACCCTCTGCTCTCCTTTAATTTGTTTTTCTTCTTACACTGTGAGTTTATGCTAAAATCATGTTATTTGTGTCTTTTATTTACTTCATGCATTCTCCACAGTATTTTTCTTTGCTGATCTGTTGCCCAAGGATGCAAAAATCCTTCATCGCCTCGTCACAAATGTCTTTCCTTATCTGTTGCTGAAGGTAGGTGTTGACTATCAAGTGTAATACACAATGACTACTGTATGAAGCCAGCTTTGCCAAATCTGAAATAACCCTGGAACCCTAGATGCTTTCATTCTGTCTCAGAACATAGGGTTGCTTGTATTTCTTCCTCACATAGGAAAATTGTCCTATAATTATTTTGAAGGGTTTTTTTTCAGTTTCCATGTCACTGCCAAATTCTGTCAAGGTTGATTTTTACTTTATGTTAGCAATTAGTGACTTGTTGTCATGGAAACCGCACTTCACACGATTCTTGAACTTAAATGGCTGAATGTGATCATACAGCAGCCCTTCTTTCTTTAGCCTCAGTAGTTAAAGTCTTGCTTTTGTCTGTGTGCGTCATCTTGATTACAGAATCACATAAAATATCTATAAACACACACACACACAAAAAAAACCAGAACCAGCAGAAAACTGCATCAATGAAAATTGAGTATTCAATAATTCATTCTTTAATTAAAGCTCTTCCCTTTCCTATTGCTGTAACCTTTCAAGTGTTAAAGCAGACATAAGAGCTAATTATTTGTATGAAATATCTTTTCTAATTAGCAGTTTGTGAGACAATAATAAATAAAAAAACGAGGATTCAAAATACATTTGCTTTTCATGTTTAATGCAAAAAATGATAACAAGAACAGTTCTGTTTGGGATAAATTTGTGCTTAAGGTTATAGATGGTAAGCATTTATGTGCAAAGAAAGAGTTGTAGTCAATTTAGCTTTTTGTGGGTAAACAAATGAAATGACTTAAGACATAGAAGTCTAAGAATATGACACAGTATATTGTGAATAATAGTCATGTTTTAATTTAGTCATCCAGTGAGTATGTTTGCCTCTGTGAAATCAAAATCCTAAAACTTAAATCCAGAGGCTAAATTTTTCAATAGGAAATACAGTGGAGGATCAGTAAACTGTATTTTTTCATGTGAGTGCTGTCTTAATTTTTTAGAAATATTTCAGATAATGCTGCATTATTAGGATGTTTCTGTATTATATTGGTATAATGGTAGTGGCAGGGTAAGATAAAGCAGCCTATATACATGTGTGTGTGTGGTGTCTCCTATTCCAGAATATAATTAATTCTTTGGGTTTGCTTAATCCACCTCTAAATGATCTCATTTCTTCTAGTATGTATGTTTATACTTATGTACACACATATATGTGAGTATATGCCCATATATCTACATATACTTAATTAGAGAAAGAGTTCTACATACCAGAGTTATGCAGATATAACTACGACGCTTTACATTCACACTTACAATTTAACTGTCTGGATAACTTGTTAATGTAGTTGCACATTCATGTTTCTCTCTCTGTCTGACTCTTGAAAAATGTTGAATGACCAGAAATCAATAAGAGTTGGAGGTACTTACACCTTGTAGGAGATAATGAGAATAAACTTTGGCCATGTGAAATTATACCTGTCACTCTAAGGACATGTGTACATACGCAGGGAAGATACATTGGTGTGCAGCCCAAGGGAAAGAGATCTGAGGGTCCAGGTTGATCAGAAGTTGAACAAGATCCAGCAGTGTGTCCTGGCACTCAGAAGGGCCAACTGTGCTCTGGAGTGCACCAGCCCTAGCATTGCCAGCAGGTAAGGAAAGGAACTTTCCTGCTCCGCCTAACCTCAAGAACCGTGGGCAGGTCTGGTACCACAGTATAATAAGAACATAAAACTACTAGTACACATCCAAAAGAAGGGTACAAAAATGGTGTAGAGGCTGGAGGGCAAGATGTATGAGGAGTGGTTCAGGCCAGTTGGTATGCCCAGCCCAGAGCAGAGGAGCTGAGGGGAGGCCTGATGGTGGCTGCAGCTCCTAACGGGGAGTGGAGGGGCAGTTCTGAGTTCTGCTGTGCGCAGTCAGCAAGAGGGCCCAAGGGAATGGGGCTGCATCAAAGGAAGGTTGGATGGGACTTAGGGAAATGTTTTTCACCGAAAGGTGGTGGGCGTGGAACAGGCTGCCCTGGACAGTGGGCAGAGCACCAAGATGCTGTAGTCCATATTTAAACAGTGTTCTCAAACAGAGTTTGAATTTTGGGTTGTCCTGTATGGAGTCATGGATTAAATGATCATTCCAACTCAGGATATTCTATGATTTTATAAGTATATGGTAGACACTGTGATGTCTGCAGACTTTCTTGTTTCAGTTCTTATTAAACTTCTTAAAAATCTGTTCTGAATATTAGAACTAAACTGAAATGCAGGTTAATGTATCTATCAGAGAGAACTAGAGTTCAAAGGCACAATAAGACAAATCCTTCCCTCAGGTGACACAGTTGAATTCAATGTTATTTTCTTCTCTTTCCATTTATTGGAGACTCATTAATTGGACTCATTAACTTTACACAATAAAGAAGGCTGTTTGCTTTCAATGATACAAAAGCAAATACAACGTGATTTTAGCAAGCAGATACTGTTTTCATTAATTGCCTACAAAGAAACCATTTAGAATTATTTTAAAGGAAAATATCCACTTATTTATTCAGTATGCTATATTAACATCAAACACTGGATCTTATCTTTTATGAGAACAAAAATTAGAGGTTATTGGTCAATTTCACCTTGTATTTTTGCATTTGTGGTAGTACTTCTGTGTGAAATAAGTTTATCTGTTTATGAAATTTAATATATTGATTACATATTTTTATTAAACATCAATAGAATAGGTATTTTTTTCACTATTTGCCCTATACTTCTCTGCTAATTTAAGTTCTAGGAAATCAAAGCAAATATTCAGAAAACCATATCAATAGGAGGCCAGAATTTGCCTTATATTTTGATATTCTGAAATCCAATTTATTAGATTAAGATTATTAATCTTAGATTATAGAATCTTAGAAAATAGATTATTAATTTGTATTGCAAGTAATAGTAAGTCTAACTTATTATTGTATCAGGTTACTCTTGTTTTCTATTTCTTTCAAATTACCTCAGATTTATATCTTCAGTGATAAATCCTTGTAAGTTACTTAAAAATACTGTCTAAAATTGCATATGCAGTATCAATAACTGCATTAGCCATGTAACAGCTGCAACAAAAACAAAATCTCTCTTGAACATTTCCAGTACTGGTTAGTGTACTTTCTGTCGTTTAGAGAGCTGTGTTAAATTAATATTTCTTATCCATTGTACTCTGGATTTGTTGTCATAGATATGTGAAATTTAATCTTTTACTTCATTAAAAATGCAGAGAATTGAAAGGATCAACTTAGTAATTCAAGTTTATGACGAAATGAATCATTTGACCTTGCACACATGTTCCCCAGAACTACTGCTATTATTTCAGCAATATTAAAGGATAAATTATGAAAATGAAAATGCACACTAGTCTTCTTCAATATACACAATTAAGCAAATACTCCTTAGAATCAGATGTAAATGTAATTTAAAAATAAGAAGCTATAAACCAGTTGATTTTCTTTATTGTGTGTGATTTCTTCAGAGTATTATTTCACTCTCGTAATCTGTTTAACATTTTTGTACTTAGAAAGACAATAGAATATGACAGGTTCCTTGACAGTTTGTTAACACAAATTAACCTCATTTATGGGAAAAGTGGCTGTGTGTGAACATGTAGTTTTTCAGTGCTTTGTAAGACAGTCTTAAATTACTGTCTTTCTGAATGGTCTGCTTCCTAATGTTTCAGCATTCTGCTGAGTAATAACATAATATAGAATATATCTCATGTTAAACTTGTGTATGGATGACCTTATATGCAAAAGAAAACAAGGAAAAGAGATGTACTAGACACCCTTTTTATAGCTCACCAATATTTTTACCGTTGTACCTGTAAAACGTTGTTTTAAATAAAATTTCATTTGAGTAACAAGGATGGGTGTTTAGCCCTTATTTACTCTTTAATTCATGAAGAAATTATTCAAACCAAGTTTAATAACAAATATTTCAAGACAGGAATTTATCGCACAGAAATAATATTAGCCCAAGGAAAACACATAGGATTATATTTATTTCTTTATTACTGTCTAGTCCGGCAAATTATTGTCATCCAAGAATAAGAAATGATAGCACTGTAATTCTCCTGTAAGTCCAATATTTTTCTTATCTTCATGTTGACTGTGGATTTGAATTTTCCTGTAATTAGTTGATACGTAAGATGTAAGTTGAGTGAGAATGATAAGGAATATTTGTTAAATAAAATCAAACTCCAGTGTACTTTACAAATAAATTTACAAAAGAAGGAGTCCAATAGTACCATCTATCTATTTTTTGGAAATGTTATTATTTCACTTCTTTTCTTAAGACATACCAACTATGTTTTCACAGTTCTAAACAACAGCAATATGAGAAGTTATTCAACAAATGTGTTGCCTCATGAAACTGTAAAGCAGAAAACTTTGTTTTCACTAGTCTTTAAATAAATAATAGTGCTGAAGCTGAAGAAAAAAATGAAGTTTCATTCAGCGATGCAAATGGCTTTTTTCAATCTGAATTCTAGAATGAAAAAGCAATATCTTTAATGAGAAATATTTCCTTTGTGGAGTTAATAAATATGTACATAAACTGACATATCGTTCACCACTCGAAGCCTGGAATGAAATTTTCTCTTGAGGCTACCCTTTCTGAAAGTCTGTGCCATCAGTTGTATTTGTTCTGGCTGACCTATATTTATAATGCTGAAACCTTTAATGTATAATCACATCATCACATTTTCTTTACATGTCACATATTGGAAATAAACTATTTCAGGTGCATTTCAAAGTATTAAAGTATGTTTATGGATTATCTCCTGCACTGCTGATATAAATTTAGATTCCTTTGTTGCTGTAGGTCCAATTGTGTGCAGGTTTCAGAGGGAGCCTTTGAAATCTCTAAATATAGCTTAAAAGAGTTTCTCTAAACCTAAAATGTCATGACATTATCATCCAGTATCTTGGGATGCTCCAAAGTTAGAAACTGGGAAACTGATCCTTTCCAGTAGCATAAAGCTCTAATCTCTAGCTTTACAAGTCTTCAAATAAATGGACTTATCTTCTGATGTTTTAGTTTATAAGAAGAGATTTTAGTCCTGTTACTCCTGTACACAAGGAAGTAGTTTTATGGAAAACAAACAAATAACAAAATAAAACAAAAATGAGTAAACAAAAAAACTTTTTTAAAAAGAAAAAGAATTAATGCCTCTTTGTTACTTTTAATTTTAAATAAATAAATAATCCCTAATGGTTATCTACAAGTGTCATATAGATCAGATTTTTATAGATGCTTGGCCTAAGTCATAAAAGCTGTACTAATTTATCACAAAGTTGTACAACTTATTACATAATTCACAGTATATTTATGAATAGTGGACATATGTAGTTTTCAGTGAAAGTAAATCTTGAAGATGAAGACGTGTATATAGATATATATCTATATTATATATACATACATATTCATGAACAGAGAAGGGTTGTTTATTTGTTGCCATCAAAGATAAAGTTATTTCAAAGGGAAAAAATACACACCTAGCGTGTTCTTAGCTTTTCTTTGACCCAATACTCGTCAGTGGAGATTGTCTATTCTGGCTGTTTGTGAGGCCAAATCTGTAGTTAAATGCAGATATGAATATGAAAAGAAATTTAAGATCTCTGTTCTTTTCTACAAAGCATTTTCGGTGAGCTGGATGACAAATCAGTGTCTGAAGTTGTATGTCATGGTCAGACTATTTTTCCATTTAGGTTCTATTACACACTGACTGAAAAATGGTAGAGTGGTTCAGCTCCTTTTACTGAATAACCTGGAGGTCCCTAGGGGAAAAGGGGAAAAATCTACTGTGTCTTAGAGACTGCTCAGAGACTGTTAGATTTAATCGGAATTCCTGGCATGCAAGAAGCATATTCCTATTACTTGCAAAATTTATCTTAATCTTGGCTTTGACTAGTATGATGGGAATAACAGACATCTCCCCAGAGTAACATTTTGCAGTAAAGAAGAAGTAATATGAAGTAATCTGTATGTTTACGTGATAAATTATATAGATGTTTCTGAGCTGGATCAGCACTTCTTGCTATTTTAAATGCAGGTTTATAGAAGATAACTTGTTTTCTTAATCTTGCATTCAAGAATTCAGATTTATCTGCCTAAGTATTTTGGAAAGGCCTTGTTTTCAAATGTGAATTTTTACAGCATGTTGAAAATTGAGTCTTGGATAATAGGGAAAGAATTAATACAACCAAATTCTATATTTTATATTAAAGCATTCTGTACAAAATAACTTCAGAAGTGTATCCACCAAATTGCATTTTTGTTTACACCAGTTTTAGTGTTCCCTGTATACTCCTCAGAAGCATATGTGTAAATACATATATGATAAACTATACATTAAAGGTGTAGATATATTATTGATTCCTCTAATGTACAATAGTTTCCAGAAATTCTATTTTCTTCTACAGCTGTAGTTGTTTATAGGAAAGCAGGATTTTTAAACATCCTATGGCCTAAATGCTCTTTTGAATCATGCCTGAATTACTGACAATTAGTGACAATAAAGATGATCAGTTCTAGCATTGATAACTGAGGAAAGACCAACAGTTACGCTGTGTAAGAACTGGAATAGTGAAAGACCGAAAACTTCAAAAACAAACAAACAAACAAACAAACAAACAAATAAATATCAATCTATATAACTAACAAGTGCTTACAAGATAGTGAAGGCATGCCTATTTCAGTGTAACTCAGGTATCAGCTGAACTGCTTTATTTTTCTTTCACGTTTTCTCTTCTTTCTGTCCTTTCTTATTTCATATTTTCTACACTGTAAATCTAAGTCAGTTATTCTTAGTCATCTATAAAACTCTTAAATAAGAATATAAGAATTAATAAAATTGTATAGATGCTTCTTCTCCTCTAGCTTTTCCTTTTCTCTGACTGACGTTGACCATAATCTGAAGTGAATTTTATCCATAAAATATCTTTACACAGCAGTTCTGGAGTAACCCTCAGATACTGAGTTCATTATCAACAATTATAAACCTTACTTTCATATAATCTATCGTGGTTTATCACGAAGAATCCCCATTATTCTCTCTAGCCAATTCAGTATCTATGACAGTGCTGTAGTGTGGTGATGTGTGTTTGTATGTACTTGGGGCATTGTGACATCCTTCACTGATATTTTCTGTTCCTGGGAGGCCTTACATAGAGAGAAAATTGATCAAATGGTCCCCTACAGGGGTGCTTTTGCTGCAGGCAGGTTATTTAGGGTGGCCAACCAAAAACAAAATCAAGGCAAATAAAACAATAAAAAAAAGACTGACTGGTAGCTAGAGGCAGAAACAAACAAGCAAACAGTCAGTCCACTCTTCTGTTATAGCTATGCTTCAAGCATCAATGCTTGTAAGAAGCTTCAAAGTAGCCCTAGGATGAAGCTTTGTAATTGGAGGCATACAAAGCACAGATGTTGCTTTTATTAAATATCAACAGAATTTAACAGTGCCAACAGTCCAGTGCTGAAGAAGGAAGGATGGGTAGGAAATTCCTTCCCTGGGCTAATTTCATGCTTACAGTCTTTCAGACTGACTTATAAGATCTGTCATTATACTCTGCCTTCCTGGCAAAGTCGGGCTATCTAAAATACCTGGATAGCTTTATGCATTTGAGTCATGTATAAATAATCTTTTACTTATGAGATCCTGTGGGCTATGATGATGCCTGGCTCCCAGCTGCTGCTAATGAAGGCTGCAATTCCCTTGTATCCCCGTATGATATCTGTCAGCCCTGCATACACATATTGGCTTACTTGGAACATCTCAAAAGTCTTTAGACGCTGATGTTCAGGCAACTGAATACTTCCCAAAATATTAAGTGGCTTTGTAAGTGGATGAAAGCATATATCAGAGATATGGATAACACTACAGCAAAATGTTTCGTGCTCCTCTCTTCTGAAATTATGAAGGTTTGTAGAAAAGGAAAAATATTGGGTCAAGTTTCTCTTCTAATTGGCTTTTTTTTTTAATTAAAAATGAAATCTTAGTTTGATTGAAAAAGAGATATTCTCAGGTCATGGTAGTTAGGTATAGGATGGCTTTTTCCAGCTGGAGAATGAATCCCCAATCTATTATCCTTGGGCATATTTACTGCAGCTTTTTTAGACTTCTCTGAGTTCTACCCAGAGAGCTGAAACAGAGTTTGAGAATCTCTGTATTATGAGAACTCAGGCACCCTTCACTTTTATAGCACTATTCAGAATGGAACAAGCTAGAATCATTTCAAAGTGTCACCCTAGTTTGTTTTAGTTACTGTACTCTTCAGAATATTTGAATAGTGTTATATTAGGCAGATTTTTGTTTAAGTCCACACAGGAAGGAATGTTATATAAAGCTCATCTACTTTGTGTAATGCAGCAAATCATGATACTGAATAGAAAATTGAGTTATATTCAACTGTATCACTGCACCAAACAGTCCTTTATTTCTTCAGACTGGTCATATACAAACAGCCTTTATACTCAGGAATGCAACCCTGAAATGGTTATTCAGAAGTCACTGTTCAAAGGCAATTGTGATGCTGAAAGTTGTTCAGTGCTGACAGTACCCTCCAACTCTTCTTCACCTTCCCTCTAACTCCCCATACTGCTACAGGAAAGGCTAACTTACATAACCTCAGGAGAGCTGCTTTTCTTTGCAAAGTTTATGCCAAAAGACAGCTGTTTTTGACAGAAGTTCTTGTTTATGACATCTACAGATCATAAAATATCTTGAAAAAATTAATTCCTTTTTTAAATAATTATTTTAAAGCTAAACACTACTGAGAGCCTTAAAATATAAAACCTTTTCATAGCCTGAGTTGGGACCTATTCCCAGTTCCCAATTTAAGAGTAAACATATTACCGAAACTGCGAGTCAAGGCATGCGTGTTTTTGTTTGTTTGGTTTTTTTTTTTCGTTTTTCTCCTCCCTTCCCCTTTTTTGTTAAAAACAGTAGAGTTTCTTCTTTGTATATCACAAGGTGTGTCTAACTAACTTAAGCTTCAGTAAATGTATTCCTAATTTTACCTGAACAAATGAAAAAACACTCCATTTGAAGAAACTGATCACCAGGAATAAGAATGATGCCACATATTCAATTTTCTCCCATGTACCTTTTCTACATGAAACAGAGCAGTAAGATATGTAAATATAAACTTGAACTGGGATTATGAACAACAATTTAAAAAAAAGAAAAAAGCCTACCTTCATCAATTTGTATGAGTGTATATAGAGTTTCAACATTTTTTTAAATATTAGTTAATTAAATTATTAATCTAATAGAAGATCTGTATTATGTGATGTTGGCACTGTTAAGTCACAGATGTTGCTGAACAGTAAGTGGTAATATTATGCTTTATTCTTTTTATTTATTAATTTATGAAGTTTATTTTTGAGTTTAGTACATTTCTCATATTTTGAATTCGAGATCTTCTTTTACTATGCAATTTCTCCCTTCTATTTAAAGAACCACTAATTCACCTCAGTGCAGCAATAATGAATAACTGGGAAGGAGTTTGGAAGGAGAGTGAGGGAAGGAGAGCTATTGAAGTAAATGAAGCATTGCCCATGACTGCTGCACACACCAGTGCTGTTCCTATACTAACATCATTTTCCCTTTTCTGAGCATTAGAAGGATAACTCATTTCCCAGAGCATTTCGTGCTCAAGGGCAATAGTTACCTTCACCACAGAGAGAATTAGCACTGGCTGGTATAAGTTTGGAAATGTGTAGCTGTTACTTGCAGCAGAAACTCAGCTCTCTGAATCCCTCAATAAAGAATGACAAAGAGATGAGTTCAGAGATGGTGGCCCAGAGCTGCTCGGTTCACTGCTCTATGCTGCTAATTCACAGAAACTCCATGAGGACCATTTTCCTTTTTTTCTTTTTCCTCCTCCTTTCCACCTGACTTTATGATACAATCAAATTAGCATTTACTTACAATGGCATTTATCTCACTTTTTTCACCTATCACAACATACAGACTGAAAATGTTTAAACTACATTATACTGTTGACTTGCATGAGCACGTACTTTTCCTAGTTTTTCTTGGAAGTTCTTGGATATTTGCCTTTGATTTGTTTTACTGGTCTCAATTCATAATTAAAATTTGTTTCACTTTGAAATTTTTAGAGATGTATGAAAAAAGATGTAGATCTAAGTGTAGACCTAAACTGCTGCAAACAAACAAACTAACATGTATTTATTTACACTGTCGAGTAAAGAAGTATAGATGATAGTTTATCTAGGAGTACAGATCAGTGTATCATAAAAATGAGACCAATGCCTTCATTTTACATACTATCAAAAATATATACTTATTCTATACTTATGAAAATAACTTTGACAGTAAAAAAGAGCTGAAAGTAATATTTGAGAAATGATGAGGATAAGCATCTACACTGTTTTGAATGGGTATTTGCTTGGCGTTAGGACTTTTCTTTCTGAAGGATCTTGGAGACTTGTGTTCAAAACATTTATGATTAGAAATGATATTATCACAAGTAACCTGTTGTCTCAGTCATGCAAATTACACTGAGAGTAGAAAGATTATGAAATATGGGGCTTTTCACAGATCCCACCTGCAAGATCCTGTATCAGAAATGCTGTAGCCAGCAGGATCAGGGGGGTAATTATTCCCCTATACTCAGCTCTGGTGAGGCTGCAGCTCAAGGACTGTGTTTTATTTGGAGCCCCTCACTACAGGGAAGACATCAAGGCCCTGAAGCATGTCCAGAGAAAGGCATTGAAGTTGGTGAGGGTTCTGGAGCACAAGTCTTATGAGGAGTGGCTGAGGGCACTGTGGTTCTTGTAAGATCATATCCCTACAACTGTACACAGATTTCTAATTACTCTTTTTTTTTTTTTTCCCTCTTTTTTCCATTTTTTTTTTTCTTTTTTTCCCCATGATTCTTTCCTGAGTGTAACCCTCCCCTCCACTTACCCCTCCTCCCCCCAGGCAGATGGGCTCCCTGTCTTACTGATTTCCCAGAAAAGGTATAAAATCCTCCTCCATCTTGCATTCCTGTAAGTATTTCCTTATTTGTCTGCATGTGCTTAACACTGGTTTCTTTCAGTTCAGTACTGCTGATTATAAGGTCTCTCTTGTATACGTAATCCTTCATTATTTGTTACCATCGTAATCTACCACATCATCACATGATTGTTGGCTAACACCTCCCTCCTCTGTCATTCTTAGTTCAAAAATGTCCTCACAAGGGTGTCAAACCAGTAGGTGAAGATGCTTCTTCCACATACAGTCAAATGGATTTCACTTCTTCCTAACAAGCTGTGATCTGCAAAGAGGATTTAATGTGAGCAAAATCTAAATTTCTGCTGTAAGTTGTCTTATTTTCTGTCTTCCATCTTCACTCTCAGTACAGTCACACCACACAGTCACACTCACCATGGTCTCACACTTTCCTGTAGTATCATTGGTGCTAATCCAGAAGAGAAGCACAGAGTGATGGTCTGAGACCTAGACATACCTTGTTAGCCTCTCTAGAATGTCCCAGATTAAAGCATCAGGCAAAAAGCAAATCTCCCAGGGTAGCACGCCAGATGAGCAGACAGTGAGTGAGCTTTGTTCCCTGCAGTAGGAGGTCTCCCATTATTCATGCCTTTTTCTTTTTGCTTCTGTGTTATTCAAACTCAGCTAACTTGGATGGACACAGCATATTATCTGCTACCAGGTCACTGATCCTATTCACCAGTTGCAGATTTACTGATAGAGCAAGGGTTTTCCATCTGGTGCCAGAAATCATGAGCTCCCAGCATTTGCCATCCTGTGAATCTCCTATTCCCAAATCAGTATGCTCAGGCTCTGCTTGCTCTGCTTTCAGTACAGATGGGGTCTCAGACTGGCTGTTGTACTGTTGTGTCCTATAGGTTCTCAGAAAAGATACAGCCAATCTCTTACTTACCATCACTGTCTCAGTGCAGTCTGTTAATCTTCCACAGCTCCCTTATTTGATGGCACAGACTCTTTACAGTATTCATGTCCTGCAGGCAAGGAGCCCACCATTTCTGGCCCCACAATCAGCTAGAGACTGCAAACATCTGTGCAGCCATGGTAGTCACCGCAGTGGATGCTGGGGACTGTGGTATGTCACCACTAATACTGATGAGATATATGCTGTCCTTAGTAGTTTCCCGTTCCCTCCTGCACAAACTGCTCTCCTTATGAAATACATGCTAGGCATGGATTTCATGACAGGACGTCCCTAGAACTTGCTGAAATGATGTTGGCATTCTCTAATCAGAAGTCAGTTGGAACAAATGCTCAACATGCATTGTCATGCAGCTTCTGGAGAAATTGCAGAAACTGGATAAATCTTTGAGAAAGGGTCTGAAATGAATATCCTGAACAGCAACCACAGTCATATAGTTCAAAACTGATTAAAATGCAACAACTTGGTGTGAGAGTACTTGTGATATCCACCCATGACAGGCTAATAGAAATATGAAAGAGAGAAAAATACAGCACTGATCATTAAGAATTTTTACTGCTCCAGCAGGGCTAACAGCATTGCTTTAGCAGTGCTAATCAAAAGTTGTCGGGAGATGGTGTAAAACCACTGTTATTTACAATGTTTTTAACTTTTCTTTTGCTTTCAAAATCTCTTTTTATTTTCTATCATTTACTGTCTTACATGATAGTAACCTTCACAAAATCATTTGTAAAAACTAGGAAAATCTTGAATCTTGTTAAATAATGCTAATTTGGTGTTCTCTCTTACAGTAATGCTTTGCCAGCGTTTTAATGTTTGTAGAGCAAATGAATAATTTCTAAACAGTGCCAAAGGGGCATTGTGTTAATTCTTTGAGAGAGAAAAGCCTGACAATTTTAGTATGCCTCAAGCATGATTGGTTTATGATAAGGTCTTTGTAGAAGTGCAATAAAGATGATGGCTTAGTTAAAGTACTGTGAATATACTTGGTTAGAAAATGAAAACTTCAGTGTTCCATGCATTATATTCAAATGTGCAAATCTTTCTATTCTCCCTTTAAGATTGTCAATGTATGCATCCCAAATCTTTTATGACTGTTTTGTTTTTCATATCAGTGTGTATGAATGTAGAAATACTAATGGGATTAAGAGTCAGTCCTCTCTGAAAGAGGAGAGGATGAACTAATACTAGGATGAGCAAATACCATTGCTTTTGTATTTTCAAATTCAAGTGCAGATGCAAATGTCCATGCTCATACAGAACGTGAAAAACAATGTTCTGTAAATGTGCTCCTGCTTTGTAAATGGTGTCAATAATATACAGAATGACATAGATTATTAAATAGATGTCCAGATATAAGTAAATTAAAATACTGTTTTGCAGATTTTGTGATCCATCACATGTTCTTTGCCTACTAGTTTCAGCAAAAGTTGCTAAAAGCATGAGACACTAATAAAAATCAGGTAGTGCATAGTTTACTTGCTAGTGTCTACTTCTGACTGCAATAGTGTATGTAGGTAATAGATGCACAGGGAACAAAATTATTTGACTGTCCAGGAAAGATGAGTTCAATTATCTTTTTGTGGATCACTCATCACACATGTAAAATATGAGTGCAAAGTAATTTGATCAAAGCTGAGCAGAATCACAACAGCATCATCATAACTGGAGCTTTAGATAAAGGAGTATGTTATACATCATCATTTTTTCTTCACAACAAAACCCAATAGAATGGCATAGCTTTATATCCCTGCCAATGAGGCCTTGTAGGCATTCTGTATGACAGACTGCGTTTTAAGTGTGCTGACCATTGAATCTGAGCATTATATATTATTAGATATATAATATATATATATTATAGTTATAACTATATATTATAATAATATATTATAAGGATATATTATACATACATATTATATTATATATTATATATAATATATATTATATTTATGTATGTAATATTTATACATGTAAAATGAATATTAAAAAGATGGACACGTTTCTCCTCATTTTAAGTATTTCTTTTGCAAACAAGAACTTTTTTTTTTCAGGAAGTTGGGTACAGGTTTTCAGAAAGAGATGGTACATCATACAATTAAGTTCTTCTTACTTCTTGATATCTTAATGCATTTTACATATGTCATTTTGAAAGTACTATTTATTTCCACAAAAACAACAGACACAAACTATTTCTATTTAATAGAGCAAATTGTCAGCTAGAAAATACTATTTTTCAGCATATTCACCACCATTAGCTGTGCATTTTCACCAGAGTTGAACAAGAGCCTGCATTCTGTGATTGTAAAAATCTGCGCTGGTGGAGGTAACCCACTGTGGCAGCATCATTGTTGAGAAAATACTGCCCACATGTCCATGCTGTCGCGGGTTAAGCAAGATCTACCTGTGCCCGTGACAGGGGAGCAGCTGGCCCAAAAGGGCCACTGGCCCAAAAAGGGAAGGGGAAAAGGGAATGGGAAAAGAAAACAGAGGCAGCGATCTAAGGAGGCACACTTATTTACTAAATGCTATATCAGAATACAGGATAATACAATATAATACAATATAATTTTAATTAAGCAAAAAAAGAGAAAGAGTGAGTCCCAAAAACCGAAAGGCCTACTGTAAGCTCTAGGCGAAACGGCTGGAATGCACCCCACGCTCCGAGGATCCGAGAGAGTGTGATTTCAGTCACGGGAGTGAGATTATATACTGTCCTGATCCCGTGACTTATCTCCTGACCATGATGTCCTCTGGGAAACATAGTTTTCTTCTGTGAATTCTCCATACTTTACGTGATGTTATGATGTCGAATACTGATAGCAAAATTACAAAAGTATTAAACCATGACACATGCACACACAATTAGAAGGTGCCATGTCTGGACTATACAGTGGGTGTGGTAGGAGAGTCCAGCCAGTATTGGCAATGTTCTACACAGCCTTCAAACTGGCATGGGGCCTAGCATTACCATGTTGCAAGAGAAAGATTGTCACCTTTTCCAGCTCTTCTCTAGAAGTCTGAGCCTTCAGCTTAGTTTGTGTCATGATGTAGCAGTCAGAGTTGATGATTTGTCCGGGTTCCAGGAAATACAGAAGGATTGTTTCTGTCCTATCCCAAAATATAGTGCACTTCAGTTTACCCACTGAGATTTGTGTCTTAGATGTTTTCTTTGATGGAGAATTCACATCACCACTCCATGGACTGTTACATTTTGACTCTGGCTCACAATGGTGACACCTCTCCTTGTTCTGGTAATTATGCATTTCAAGAAGCCGTTACCTTCAGTCTTGCATTGATTCAACAGCTCCTGACAAACTTGGCTATTCTTTCTATTCTCATTTGTGCATTTGTGGGATCGACATAGTGCAAACTATGCAATATTACAGTGTTGCCACCATCACTTTCAATGCATTGAAGATGATATTTAGCTCTGTTCAGTTTCCTGGTCGTCATCCACTTACCTGTTGGAGTTGATCAAGATGCCCTGGATTTTGTGATGTGACAGCTATACAGAACTGTGGGGAACATGGTTTGTTTTTCATGCCACTGCTGCCTTTGCTCAAATGTACCACTGTGTCACAGTGCTCACACTATGCACTGCTGTTTGATCTCCCTAAACATTCAGCAATCACTGATGAATGTCAATGGGTGCCATTTTTCTGCAAGGAGGAATTAAGTTGCCCGCCTTTCCTTCACCTGTACTTCCATGTCAGGCACTATTTTGTCAGACTGCCCCTCTGCTGACATCTGTTGTATGGAAACAAAATGTAATGGAATATTGATGGAAAAGTTCAAACTCTTACCATGAAACCAACACCTGCCTCTGAGGTTCTGGATCAACACAATAAAATAGGAAGAAATACTTTCAGAGTAGCCTTGGAAATATGTTGTTTTCTTTATTTCCAACTCAGCTGATCACTGAAAAAAAATTCCTTTTCCAATATATTAAAACATTTCTGAGGATAGTTATAGATTTTGTGATGCCTCCCTTTCTTTATGTCAGTTGTCAGTTACAATGTGTTCTATGTGTCAATGATGTTTTCCACAGATGATATTCTTTTACAATCATTCATTTGTTGAAGATATTGAACCTGAATTTATTTTGCTAACTGTTCCAGAGACTCCTATAAATGTTATCTTTACAACTTCCATGGTGCCTTACCTTTGACCTTCTGTTTATTGGGAATATCATAAATATTCTGCTCCAGATATTGTGAGGTATTGCTTTTCCAGATGACAGAAAGAACAGTATTTTTCTGTGATATATATATATATCTATATAGAATGACAAAATAGAATCTGAAGAATTCACAACTTCTTTTTCTTTTCTTTTCTTTTCTTTCTTTTTTCTTTTCTTTTCTTTTCTTTTCTTTTCTTTTCTTTTCTTTTCTTTTCTTTTCTTTTCTTCCTTTCCTTTCCTTTCCTTTCCTTTCCTTTCCTTTCCTTTCCTTTCCTTTCCTTTCCT
>JAPSGF010000052.1:4497697-4598451 GCA_035772895.1 Perdix hodgsoniae
CCTCTCCTCTCCTCTCCTCTCCTCTCCTCTCCTCTCCTCTCCTCTTCCTCCTCTGTTCAGCCTGGAAAAGAGAAGGCACTGAGTTGACCTGAGGGAAGCCTTTCAATACCTAAAGGGGAGCTACAGAAAAGAAGGCAACTGGCTCTTTAGCAGGGTCTGTCAGGATAGGGCAAGGGGAAATGGTTTCAAGCTTAAAGAGGGTAGATTTAGGTTGGATATAAGGAAAAAATTATTTTAAAATGAGAGTGGTGAGGCACTGGAAGAGGTTGCTCGGAGAGGTGGTGAAAGCCCTGTCCCTGGAGACATTCAAGAAAAGGCTGGATCGAGGCCTAGGCAACCTAATCTAGCTGTTAATGTTCACTGTTAACTGTTCCTGTTCACTGCAGGGGAATTGGACTAGATGATCTAGTCCAGTTGAGTCCTTCCAGCTCTGAGGATTCTATGATTCTGTGATTCTAAAATGTATTCAAAATAAAAAGCATATGTGTAAATATACATGAAGAATGCAAGAACAATTAGATCCATTTTATGTACACCGAAAAAGAACAGAGAACTTGCCTAAATTTGTTCATGGTATTATAAAGATCCAAATTCACTGAATTTTCCGTGAAAAAATGTAACTCACTTCTTTTCATTGTTGTAGAATCACTAAGGAACCTCTGGAAATAACATAAGCTGCAGCAAGCTGCTAAAGAACTTTAAGATCATAGACTCATGGGGTCATTTAGGTTGGAAAAGTCTTTTGAAAATCAAGTCCAATCATCTACCTATCACTACAGGTCCACTGTTAAACCATGCCCCTAGGGAACACATTCACACATTTCTAAAATTTTTTAAATGCCTCCAGGGGTGACTCAACTTCATCAGCAGCCTATTCCAATGCCTAGCCACTTTTTCAGTGAAGAAATTCTTCCTGATATCAAATCTAAACCTCTCCTGGTATAACTTATGACTGTTTTCTCACATCCTATCACTTGTCACCTGAGAAAAGACAATAATGTCCTCATTGCTGCAACCTCTTTTGAGATCACTGTAGAGTGAGCAGTGAGGTCTCACCTCAGCCTCCTTTTCTTCAGACTAAACAACAACAGTTCTCTCAGCCACTCCGCATGTCTTGTGTTTTTGTCCCTTCGCCAGTATTTTTGCTCTTCTCTGGACATGCTTGAGCAACTTTCTATTTTTTTCTACATGGAATTCAGAGGATTAGATGCCACTCTTAGCAATAATTTGAGCTATGCCTCCACTTCTTTCTTGTTGTATCTAGTTAGAGCTAGTTTTAATATTTCTTCTCTGTTTGTCATCTAGGATAGCTCAGTGAGCACAAAGTAACAATCAATTAAAAGTAAGTAGGTATTTCTGACAGCGTAAAAGAGTCCCAAAGAGGATGACAGGAAAATTGTAAAAGACAATAAATAATTTATAGCTGGAGAAAATTAATCAAGAACTCCCAATTCCCTCTGTCCCCACATGCAGGTGCTCAATTACAGAACCTCTAAGAAGAGGCAGGAGACCAATAACCAAACATCTGTGACATAAATGAATTTAACTATTAGGAAAGAAAGTATTGAAACATATAAACACATTGAAGTAACCAAACCAAATTACAATACAGCATACATTTACTTTGTATAATGTCTTTCATTATGTAATTTCCCAGAACTCTTCACATAATTAAATACAAATGCTATAAAGTATAGATGAAATTCAGCAGTGGTAGAGAGATTTTCTAATGGACGTAGAGTATTCATTCGTAAACTAACACAGAGAAGTAAAAAAAAAAAAAATTAAAAAATAGGAAAACAGTGAGAGTAATCCAGAAAAATTAGTAAGTTAGGCCTTAGCACTGGTCCATTAAAATGAATGTCTATTATTGCATTGACCTCAATGGAAGCAGTTTAACACCAAAGTGTAAAAAGGAGTTTGCAAAAGGCACAAGAAGCATTGATGGAAAAGGGTAAAGACAAAGAAAATGGCATTTACTGGTCAGAAAGGGAAGGAAGAGGAATGAATAGATATATAATGTCCCCAAAGAATTTTGGAAACAGTTGCCTGTCTCATTACTGATTTTCTTCACTTTGATGGCTGCATAATGCAGATGAAATAAGTGAATTGAAATAACAGACCTATCCCAGTTTAAATCACAGAAGGGACACAACAATGTCGCTCAAAGTGCTTCCTAAATTAACTACTGATTCATATACATATACATGTAGGAATAGTCCTTTCTATTCTGATTGTACTTTTGCTGTTTAATAAAGCACTAGTGCGTGAAGCCACCTGGAACATATCTTGTGACTTTTGAGACTTTCAGGGTGAACTCTGCACA
The DNA here is from genome assembly GCA_035772895.1 of Perdix hodgsoniae. Taxonomy (NCBI): domain Eukaryota; kingdom Metazoa; phylum Chordata; class Aves; order Galliformes; family Phasianidae; genus Perdix; species Perdix hodgsoniae. The sequence goes on from JAPSGF010000052.1 coordinate 4,500,024, forward strand.
TTGCTCATCCAGTCTCCTCAGAGTTACATCACAGTGTGGCAGCTACTAGTGCTATTCAGAACCTTTTATGTTTGACTCCTAACAAACCGTTTAGGTAGTACTTTTTTTTACTCACTTATTTTGATTTTTCTTTGATGAATTGACTAATCAATAAAGTAATCATACTTACAGCTTTTATAAATCTTGTCATCATAGAGACCTACATACATATATGCAACAAATTAAATTCAAACCTGATTTTCTAATACCTTGTTGTATTTATAGATGATGGCCTTCATGATTCTACTTCATTGTGATTCTGAGCAGGCACTTAAAAAATATTTCTATAAGACTCAGTGATCTGCCATGTTTGCTTTGCATTAGTATTTCTCTGACTAAAATATCTTTTTCCATTTTTATATTGTATTTATTTACTTATTGTCATGGTTTTATATTTTTGTTTTTCAGTATTCCGCATCAAAACATCATGTAGTGCACTGGGAATTAAAGTGTTAATGCTCCAATTCCAGGTACCTATCCCTGTACATGATGGAAATCATGGGATCTGACCCTTCCGGGTGGGGCGGTCTCTTACTGCCTGGCAGTGGGTGCTGGAGGGTGCTTTCCTAGCTGTTCCAAGCTTTTCAGGTTTGACTAGGTTTCAGGAACTCTCTCTCTCCCATTTTATTTGATTTATTAGTCTCAATTTCAATTAGATTGTATGATATTGTGTTATCTTGCATTCCGATATCACAGTTAGTAAAATAAGTTTTCCTCCATAGATTGCTGCTGTTTTTTTTTCCTCCCTTCCTTCCTTCCCATTCTGTGGGGCTGGGATGTGGGGGACAGAGGCCTTCTGTCCCCCTGTCGCGGGCATGGATTGATCTAGGTAACTCTGTGACATTTATTTATTTATTTATTTATTTATATCAGTAGCTATATAGATGTGGAAAATGCACTTTTACTGTGGAAAATTCATTTATTTTTTTCCTAAGGATCTCGGAATGTATCATCTTTCTCTTTTCTCATGAAATCTTCTAAAACTATTATTTTCCTCTCATGTAAGATGAGACTTTAGTCTTTGACATTAGTACTTTATCATTATATTGATGTAGTCATGAAATTTTTTCTACACAACTCTGTTCATGAATCTCACTAACAGACTTGTATGGAAAAAGAATATGACCTGTAGCTGATTCCTTATTGTTTGAAACCAATATTACTCAATTAAAAATACAGAAAATAGATAAACTACTATTAGATCAGGTTATTTTTGAGGTATATGGATAACCATCCAAGATGCAACTCAGTAGTACACAGGTCTGCAACACTTAACTGCAAACCCTAGACAATTAATAGCAACGTATTTTGTAATGCAGTTTTGGTAGTTTTGTGACTATTTTCCACAGATATTTTAAAAATATCTTCCTTCCTGTAGCTCTCTGTAAATTGGTTTCATGTTGAAAAATATGTAATTTAACAACTAACTTTGCATTCCTGAGTTAACAATAAATCAACTTTGCTAATTTCACCATGTGGTAAAAGTAAAAAGCATCTTTTACTTCTTGCCACTTTTTAATTATTTTCACTCTGAATCAGAGAATCACAGAGTAGTTGAAGGAATCTCTAGCAGTCATTAGGCCCAACTTCTTGGTCAAGAAGTGCAAACAAGAGCAGGTAGACCAGGACCATGTCCAGCTGGCTTTTAGAGATCTTCAGTGAGAGGGACTCCACACCTCTCCAAGCAACTGTGTCAGTGCCTGGTCATTCTCAAAACGAAGTACTGTTTTGTGCTTTACTTTATTCCCATTGCTTCTCATCCTGTCCTTGGGTACCACTGATTAGAGCTATGTTCTGTCATGTTTGCATTCTTCTTTCAGGCATTTGTATACACTGGCCATGAACCAACCCATAAAACATTGACATTCTTTGGTGGACAAGGTGTGCAAAAGCTGCTTTTTAGCTTTTTAGAACAAATCTTTCTCTCTGCTCTCAGAGAGCTTCATTGGGAAAGTTTATCTCTTTCACAGGTACTTTCTGAAAACTTGATCTTGAAAGTCCAGGCGGACTGCCAATATTCTGGGATATTTGTAAATTTTGAGCACTGCTGTCTTGCTTCTGTAAAGAGAAAAAAAAAAAAAGATTCCACTTTCTCTTTGTTTGTAGAGGGAGCTACTAATTTTACAGAACTTGTGACTCTTAAACAAGTTCCAGTCTTTCCTTTGAATCCTTTATGCATTTTTTGAATGCTCATCTGACCATGGTGTCAGTCTCCCTGAATGTACTGCTCATCATTTCACTCAGCATTTGTATTTATTATATTCTGAGGAAGCCTTCCCCAGAAATAGAGAATACCGAGTGGCAGGGAGTGTGGAGAGTCTTGGGAGAAACTTCAGAGAGATGGACATCTTCGGTATTGTGGAACTTTACTCCTGAACACTTGAAAGACCCTGAAAGCCTAAACAGATATTTGAGACAGAGATGTTGTGGCTCAGGCAGATCTAAGGAGGCACAAATGATTTGGGGCCTCACTAATGCTTAGCAGGCCTTATTCAATACTATCCCAGAGAAGGAGAGAGTTTCTGAAATTGAGAGAGAGTCTCTGTGCTGAAAGAGAGTGTCTCAGAGCTGACAGAGAGAATCTCCAGGTCCAGAAAGAGAGCCTCCTAGTCGAGAGAAAAGACCTCCAATCCAAGCAGGAATCCCTCCAATCTGAGACAGACTCCCTGCAATCCAAACTCGACAGTCGTCTCCAATCTTAACAGGACACCCTCCAGTCTGAACGGGAAGCCTTCCAGTCCAAGAGAGATTCCCTCTGAACTGAGAGAGACTCCCTTCAATCCAAATTTGAAAACTTTCAATTTCAACAGGACACCCTCCAGTCCGAGTGAGATGCCTGCCAGTCTGAGCAAGTCACCCTCCGGTCTGAGAGGAATATCCTCAAGTCCGCATGGAATGTACTCCGAACTGAATGAGATGCCTTCAAACATGCAAAATTCAGTCTCCAAATTGAACTAAACAGAATTCAGTCTCATCAAGCCATTCTCGAATCTGAACTAAATATCCTCGTAATCAAATGAGACAGACTCTGAGCCTGGCTGGAGAGTGAGAGCATTGGAACTGGCCAACTTGATCAACTACAGGAGGCACCAGAATTGATGTCAGTTGCCCCTGTAAGAGGCCAGAAAATGAAACGAATCTCGACTCATTTAGAACAGAAGAAAGAGGAGGAGGGGAAGTAGAGGAAGCTGTCACTGTAAGAGAAGGAAGGAAAGATGTCCAGAGGAGTGTCTCCTAGATCTAGGGGAAGAGCCTCTGAGTCCAGAGGAGGGGCTCTCAATAAGACTGCGGTCACCAACTTCTAGGAGAGCAACAAGAAGTCCTGAAAGGGTAAGAGGTGAGAAAGACATTGTTACCATTGTTGAATCTCTGAAAATGATTGAAATTTTAAGTCTGAGGAAAGACTTTTCACACCACCTACATGAGCCTATTGTCACCTGTTTACTTTGATGTTGGGACAATGGGGCCAACAGTGTGTGGCTAGATAGTAGAGAAGCTCACCAGCTGGGTGACATTGCTAGGGACTCAGCCATTGACAGCGGTATTAGTACATGCCAGAATGGGTCGTTCAGCTTCTTGAAGCGGATGTTGTTAGCTGTAAAAGAAAGATACCCCTTCAAAGACGATCTGATGCCTGAGAAAAAGAAATGGTCATCCATTATTTGAGAGAATATGCTGTGGTGGAAATATTACATAACCCCACTTTCATTCCAAATGAGCCAGACCAAAAGCACGATCCTGAGTGAGTCAGGTGTACACCAAATATGTGGCATATATTCACAAAGACTGCACCAGCAAGGTATTCCAGTACATTTGTAGCAATATATGGCAGAGGGAAAGAAGACACCTTATAAGTGAACTGATTAATAAACTTCAAAACTTTGAGTTATATTTAACCACTCTATGAGCTTGTGTTTCAGCCATTATAAAAGTAGCTGAAAAGCTGGACAGAATGGAGAGCAATCAAGAAGATATAATAGATGAACTGTCTACCATTCTTAATGCTGATGGATCCATGGTTGTACCAGATGCATCCAATGGGGACTGGAATTCCCAAAACAGCCTACTGGAGGGGCTGATCAACTTGGTTTCCTCCAAGCCTGCATCATCCAATGTCTCAGCTATCAAAATACTTCCTTCTGCTTGAACAAGTGATGACGGTAAGACTACATTGCGTTTTGCCTTGTGGTGTTACCTACATGACCATGGAGAAGATACGAAGAAATGGCATAAAAAAACCCACTCCTGTGCTTCAAGCATGGGTAAAAGAATTACAAAACAGGTCAACCACCAAGGTGTACTTCTCCAAAAAGGTGATTGCTCCAGTTGCTGCGGAACACAGCAATAGCCATAAGAACAACAGAGGTAACAAATAGAGGGGCCCTGCCCCCAGCCAGGGGGGTGAAAGAGATAATAGAGTGTATTGGACTTTGTGGATTAGATGGCTTGGCACATCAGAATCACAAAAATATAAGGCTCTGGTGGACACTGGTGCACAGAGCACACTAATGCACTCGAGTCACCAAGGAACAAAATCAATTTATATTCATGGTTGCCTCCACCATGGTAAGCACGTAACGCATACCATTGTGAGATCGTGGCAAGGTGATATAGTCAACCTGCTATGCCTTCCCATATTTATACTTTTGCCACTGCTCCTCCCCCAAGAGAGTTTTCATCCTCTTGGCTTGTTTAATTATGGCATCTCTTCTTTGATGGACCGAAGTCTCTTAGACCCACTGAAATAGAAATAATTCACTCTTATGTTGCCAGTCCAAATCTACTTGAGCCACCTCAATTCTGGCAGCTAGATCTACCTGATGGTTATTTTGTTGTTCTTCAGTAGCTCAATTCTTGGGCACATGAGCATCTATATGACACACCTTTGCAACCATGTTCTTTATTCGGCCAGCAGTATCTTTCCATAGTTCAGCAGCCCAAATAGGTTTACCCCTTTGCCGTTCGTTTTGTTCCCACTGATGTAACTACTCACATAAGGCATTTGCCACCATCCATGAGTCACTATAAAGCATCCATGAGTTCAGCAACATCTAAGAGGAAAGATCACCTCCTTTAACCTCCTGGCAAAACTTTGCCTAATTAAGGCAAGAATACAAAATGTTAAGATCGATGGCTTTCTTGCTCAGGTACTGTGGGTCTCCACTGAATAGAATGTGAGAAATCACGCCAATTTCTGCTTCCAGGATGGGCTATGGGGAAAAATAAATGGTATGGAATAGATGATACATACAATGTCCTATGAATTTAGATAATGGCCACCTCTTTTGAAAGTGTGATCCGTAATATCCAGTTTGTGCATTTGAAATTATTAAATTGCAGTTTGACTCATCTTCTTTATAGAATATGTGTTTTTGAGCTGATTTAGGGAACAGGTTTTATTCTCAGAGCTTTTCTGCCACTTCTTCAACATTTCTCATCTGCCAATAAATTTCAAAGCTTGATCTAAATTCCGTGATTTAACAATGTGAATCCATACTTAAGATTATCCAATTAACATTCAAGAATTAGCACCAATTATAGGTTTTTTTCCATTTTGAAACTTCTAGGTGTCCCATATTATCAAGTCTAATTTTATCATCATCATGAAAGGGTTCAAATTTTCTTTCTTTGATGAATTATTTCTGTATTTTTTTCCACTCTACTGTCAGATAGGCCATATTATGCTGGCTTCTTTTGTGCTTTCTTTAAGGAGCTTATAAAAGTGTTGTGATAGGACACCAGGCAGCAAAGGCTGCTGAAACTGCTCCATTCTTTTTTTATAGATAGCATACTTAAAGACACAAAAATCAGTCTTTATATCTCTATATCATTGAAGTTGCATCACAACTGTAACAAACAAAAACACAATCAAATAAAAAACGCAATCTAGGAAAAATGTTTGTCTTGCTTTTCACAAAACAAGTTTTAAACTGAATAATTACAATACCTTCTACGTCATTCTCGTTCATGTCTGATATGGCAAAGTTCTTTATTTCTCTCAAAAGTTGCTTGGCTTCATTTGTATTTAAGGTTCCCAATTTTTTCTGTTTTTCTCTGCCTGTTCTACTGTGTTGCTTGGAAATAAACCGTGGAGCTTGCATGGTTGCATTTGAGAAAAGGCCAAGTCTTCTGGGGCAGGAATCCATCTGGTCTAGAGTAAAACTAGCATTAAAACCGTAAGGGGAACTTCCTCCCTTAGCCCTAGCTACTTCAATTATTTAAAAATATAATTATATTCACATAGTAAGCTATAACAAATGAATAACATTGTATTTTTGGTAGAACATTTCAAAATTACCTACAAATCAATTAATTTTCATTTGCATTACTTCTGATCATTTGTGATCACTGTGTGTTTAGAGCCTAAATTTGTTCTATGATATAAAATACATATGTAGATATACATTACCAGAAAATATTGGAGAAAGTGTGTTACAGTTTAATTTTTGAAAGACAGCTGTTTTTCTTTTCTTCCAAGAACCTGCAAACAAACAAGTTCTGAAAAACAAGATTAAAAAAATATATATCCATATTTAAGAAAATTCTACTATATTTTTTTCCTTCTGTATAAACCACCTTTTCTGCATGTAGAAACATTTCCGTTTGTTATCCCAATTTTTTAAATTTACATCTCCACTGTAGCAATAATCCATATAAGCTATACGAATGTTATATGTAAAGGGCAAGAATCAGTAGAGTGATCCAGTCTTTTCAAAGTGAATAGCTTTTTGAATAACACAATTCTTCTACTTTCCCATTTAAGAAAATTAAATGTGTATTTTAAAAACATCTTTACTTATGTCTCTCTAAAATGTTAGTTTTTTGAACTGCATTGTCTTAAGAACAAGCCAGTAATCAAGAAAACTTTGAATGGTATAATCAAGACAACATATTTTGAATGGAACATCTACATATAGATTTGTATTGCAAGAGCTGGGATAAAGAGCTCTGCTGTTTGATCTTTCTTAATGAAAGTAGGGTATTTACTGTCCACTGCACGCCAACAAACCTTCATACACTTACTTATCTTCTACTTGTTCCTTTACATGCAGTCTTCAGCAGCAGTACCAAGAATAGCAGAATGGTATTTATAGGCTTCTCATCTGACTAATTCTCCCAGAGCTTATTCCTTCTTACCACCAACTTCAGTGTGCCTTGGCCTCTCTATAAGCAGACAAATAAATTATTCTTTCCCTTAGTAGACTGCAGCTATTCAGAAAGATACATTTCCTACCAAGACAGCATCTTCCTCAGATGTAACATACAGACTCATTTTGAAACACAAAACTCCAGCTATCTTACTAAAACTATGGAGCTGGATTAATTTTTCTTCTTCTGAGGGAAAGACAGAAATCAGCAGGGAACTCATTATCTTTGAGGGCCCTTTGAGAGTTTTGTTATATTGGATCTCACCTTGCTGATACACTCCATCTCTGTCATCAATATGGTGAAAAGATCAGTAATGCTTCAAACTGTTTTTTATCTCCTCGGGATGTGACTGAAGCTCTCAAAGTCTGTTTTGAGAAGAGAAAAAGCAAAGGACATTTTTTTTCTGAGGTTTATAAATGTTAGATTACAAAATGGTGCAATGGTGGAGTTAAAAAGACTTTTTTTTTTTTTTTTTTAAGAACAGATAGACAAAAAGTTAAAATTCTCTCCTTAGTATCGTATTCTTATTTGAATGAAAATATGTGCATCTTAACATGAGCTAAAAAATGGAGATTTTAGAATCTGAATGCATATCCAACTTTGCAGCTGTCCAAACTACAATGAGACTAATTCAAATCCCCAGAATACGTGCCTGAACTTGGTTTGGGGAAATACATCCAGATCAAAGTTAAGCTGGTGGAACCCATCCGTATCTTGAAATCGCATTACATGACTGTGTAGAGTGCCTGAGAGAGTACAATTCTTGATATTAGTTGTACCACCCTGTAACAAAATACATTTTATGAAGGCATGTGCACATAGAAAACCTTGACAGGTGGCATCCAAATAGGAGTTTGAACGTGCACAAATTTGCCACCTCTAACTTTCACACTGTTTGCAAAAACAAACCAACAGACCTGACTGGTCTTGACAGCTCTAAAGCAAGGCATTGTTTCAGAGTTCGTTAGTATGCACATAAAATGGCAAGACATGCTTGATTGCAAGGTTTTTTTATTTCTGCTTTTTTTTTTTTTTTTTTTTTTTCCCCTTCCTTTCTTGTCACTGATGGTGCAGAACCTGCTCCTGTTCATCATTCTCTTTTAATCTGGCCCAGCGATGAAACAGATGACTGGGGCAAGCTTGGCAGTTGAAGTATCCAAATGCTAAACTGGAGGATTAATTTCTCCAGCACAGGCATCTGGGAGTCAGATCCTTTCCCCTGGTTTTCTTGGCAGCTTGATTTAACTCCCGGCAACCCAAAAGGCTCATTGTGTTAGACTGTGAGTTCAGTTATCCTGGCAGGTAAAAGACTGCCAGATTGCCTTTTTCAAATGAAGGAATTTGTATTTAAATATTAGCATCCTGATTTTCCCAGGTTTGGGAGCTCAGATGTTGAAGAACTCAGCATTCAATAATGACACATTCTTTTGACATCTTCCTCATAAACTGATAATAGATTGAAGTTGTCATTAGTGAATGAAAACAACATAGCCAAGGAAAAAAGTCCAAGAGAAATACTTCAAAAAGGGAAGCACAACGCTAATCCATGAAGAATGACAATGGAAGTAGCTTCACTGATTTATAAACATAAAATCTGTGTAAATTAGATCAGATCAACATCAGTTTGACCTTAGCTTGATGTCTCTAATTATATATATTTTTTCTTGAGAAATGACCTTTTACACTTCAGGACAGAGAAATAATCTGCAACAGAATCACAGTAAATCTTTTTCACCTGTAGCAGTAGGATTTCATGGGAATTATACCCTGAATATTAAACTAATTTCAGCTTTTATACCATGTATACAGTAGTTGCATTGACTATTAGTCATCAGAAGACCTAGAGCAGCATAAACACAAAATGAATCTCCTGTGACAGTGTAAGAGAAATGCAGTGGCTTTTTAATAATTTGTTTTTATTTTTTACTAAGCAATACAGGTTCAATGTGCACAACAAACTAGGTGATGAATGAAATTTCACAGCAATTTAATCAGGGATAAAGTTAAGGTATAGAATGATACTGAAAGTGTAACTGCCATAGAAAAATACAAAGCAACATTGTGTGTAATAGAGAGAATGCTCAGTTTCACATTTGAAAAGAATTTCTCTCATACAAACATATGTAATCTAATGTTATGTACTTTTGTAATACCACATCAACTACTTGTTAAAACAACAACAGTGAAAAAAACCTCCAAATATAGCCTGAATCACAAAAGCGTGTGGAGCTATTCCTGCTATTTGGTTATTCAAACTCATTTTACAACTTATATTTATAAATCTTATTTCGAAAGACTAAATTCAACAAGCTCCATAGAACAGTGAAAAAAACTGAGAGTCGACAGTCAACATTGTCAGTACAGAGAAAGAAGGTGATATTAAATGTTGCATTTATATTAAAGAATTATTCTGCCGTCTCTGGTAGCATTCTTGACCAAAAGGGCACTTGGAGCACTCTGAGATAGAAGAAGAGTCATAAAACAACTCAGGCAGAGGAAGGAGAAAGCTGCAATCTGGGATTACTCCTTTCCTTTCCTGAGTGGAGTAGATTGTACCTAGAATGTAGAAATAAATCTTATCTTGAAGACAACCAACATGTTTATGCTCATTTTTTTTCCATATTTGTGCACACTTATATACCCACACTTCAGTTAGAACACAGTCAATGTCAAATTGATTTTATTTAACAGATGATAATACTGTGTGTGCAGTTTCAGTAGTGCATCTGCTTATGCGCTGATCTGAAATGTGATCTGAGAGCTTTTTGACTGCAATCAAGGTTTATTATGATGCCATGATCCATGACCTATAGTTCACTGTTGGGGGCACAGGTCTTAGAGTTGTTCTTGAGCAATCAATTACATCCTCTTGATTAGAGAATTTTGGACTGTGGCTTTGATCAAGGTCTTGTCTAATGAAACAGTCAAGAAATGATGGATCAGCAGAAGGATTAAAATCTGATCTGAAGAAATACATTGAGGTATCTCTGGGGATAATCAGACCTTCACTCCAATTAAGAAAAAGTCACCAATATTATATATGTGAAAAGAACATGAGTAGTCTCTAAACTGTGTTCATGTCACCTCGTAAAATTAGAGTTTCCTTGCCTGGGGCAGGGTCCTTTATAGCAAGTGTTCTGCAAAGTGATATTAAGTCACCTGGCAGCATTCATTACAGCTGTTTCCTCATCTAAACACTGTCTTCATGGTTGAAATCTAGACCTGATTGAAATCAGACAATATTCCCACTGACTTCCTAGCTGCAATGATTACATTGTTTTACTTTACAAACATTTCATTTGATTTGCAATAAATATGAACCTTTGCATATTGGGTTGAATGGGGAAAGGAAACTTCAGTGCTTCTCATTGAAAATGTAGATTTGTGAACTGTTTAGCATTATGTAATTAATAGTTTTACTAATCTATATATAGCCTCCAGTGTACAAAAATGGAGTACATCAGATAAACAGTTTTGCCTGGAATGGTACCCCATGAATTTTAATTTTAATAATATTTTGTGCTTTCCTTCAAAACTGGTGCAACTTGCACTGAGTTGCTCTTTAGATCACATAGGCAATAGTATCAGGGAACTTCAAGAAAATATAAAGTCTAAAGAGTTTTTCCTGAAGAAAGAATATTTCTCTTAAAGAGATTTCTGTCAAATAAAACAAGAAAAAACTTTGTCATTTTAAGTACCCTTTTCAGAGTTTGTAGCAGGAGACATGAATTCGTTGTCAATGGTTTATCATGTCAAGATTGTGAATTATTCTAGATGTTTGTATCACTGAAATAACTATTTAGCAGTGAGGTTTATTAAAAAAAGGACGCAGTGGTGGTATCACGGAAGAATTCTTTATTTTAGTCATGCCATTTTCAAAATAAGAATTTGAAAGTATGTTTCTCAATCATGTCATTAAGGCAAATAATTTCATTGTTTAATTTTGAGTGAGAGGTGATATATTTTTTCTAAACAACATTGATATTATGCTTTCATTCATTTATATGGGTACTGCTAATATCCTTGCTTGGCAAATTGATATTGTGAGAGACTCTGTAGATAAATTTAATTTTCAGTAAAACTTACTATCAAAAAATAAAATAAATAAAAAAAAGCTAGCCTATGATTAATCCATGGAAGCCTGTAAAAGCTGTAGGAACTCTTCTTGTGAGACATAAATTACTTCTTTTATCCACGTACATAAGCAAATTGACTTGAATAAAAGAAAATTTTGAACAACAAAAAAAAGTAATTTTTTTCATTGAAAAAGTGTAGAATTTTATGCCATACTAACTGAAATTTATCTTATTATATTCATTCCTAACAATTTGAGAATCTCAATAGGTTTTGAATTAGATGCTTGCAGAAAAGAGATTGTCTCATGCAGGATGCAAGTCAGTAGCTCAATAGGTAAAGCAGAAATAGTGGATTATGTTTACAGAAATATTTGAAGTTATACAAAACATCTCTATGCTGTTCTATTAGCTCTTCTAAATTTTATAATATTATTTACTGAACTACTAAATAGTGTTCCTTTTCAAAATTTTATCAGAATGAGGTCTTTGAATTTCTGATTAATATATTAATATAAACAAGTATACCTCTGGTTTCTATAAACTGGATGTAAAACCTAAGACATGAAAAAACTGGAATATTTTTCACTTTTCTTCAGTTTTGTATTCCGGAAATTGAAAGTGCCCTTAGGTGTTGATTTTAACAGAATGTTCTTTGCTGTCTTGCACCTGGGGAGGAATTGTCAATGAAAAATGTTAACTTGTGAAGTATTTCTTTGCAAATAATTACACTGCAGTTTCCTCTATTCCTTGGCTTTTATTTCGTTGACTGTGTCACTTGTTTGTATAGCTAAATGCTGCTAAATGCTATTTTGAGGATTTATGCTCTGATTTTTTTAATAGCTTTATTGAAATGCAAAATCAACTGTTGAATGTGAAAGTAGAAGCATATATAATATGCATGGTATATTTCATCCTAAGAAGGATACATAAGGCCGACCAAATCTGACAAACATTCAAGGCAGTTTTTTTGTCTTTTGAGCTTTAACACTATTTCCACGTAACACACTTTAGTGTAATTTTGAATTGAAGCTTGGGTTGAACACTTTGTAGCAGAGATTGTGTTCTTTTCTGTTTTAGACAGAAATTTGATCTCAAGTTATCATTCAATCAAATGTTTATTTACAAAAATCTTATTATTCTTAATATTCTATATAAATATCTAAATATCTACATCTGGGAAATAGTGCATATATCCTAATCAAAAGAAAAATTATCATCAATGCCTAACTCATATATGTTCAACCATTATTGTAGCATTCCTTTTTATTTCTGTGTGTGTCTCTTTGTGTTCCTCTTAATGTGCCATTATTAGGGTATTTGGTTCTGTGGAGTGAAAGCCTGTCTGCATAATAGGAAATTTTATTTCTAAAAAAGTTCATATCATAATCAACATGAAATTTCTCATTTAGCAAAAGATGTATAATCCCATTAAGAATCAGATTAAATTAATAGGTATTAGGAGCACTGAATATAGGAACATAAATGTAACCTTTGCAACTGACAAAAGCAACTTTGTCCTAATGACACTTTTTGTGCATGCATCTGTTCAAAAAGGTTAGACTTTTGCCCTCATTCCTATTGAAAAGTTGTTGCACAAACTGAACCCTCTGAGTTAGAAATCCATTCCTAGTTTCCAAATGAAATACATTCATAGCCATTTGTTCTTGTGCCAAGATCATCCTTTAGTTTAAGTACGTCTTATCTCTCCCTGGTGTTTATCCCTCATATATTTAAAGGGAATGGCCATAGCGTCCTCTGGCTTTCATTTTGTTAAGATAATAAACTGGAAGCTTATCTCAGGAGATGGTTTCCATAATAATTCTGCTAACCCTTATTTGTATTTGTTTTAGTTGAATATTTTTTAACATGAATGTCAACAATTTTGCACAATAGTGCAAATACATCCTTACTAATGTACTATATGATGGTGTTCATGATTTCTTTCTTTTCCTGGCCTAATGGATCCAAAGATTGCCTGTTTTGCAACTACATCACTTCTACAGACTGAAGTCATCTTATGATCAACTGAATGCAGTTCCTCCCCCCCCCCCCCTTTTTTTTTCAAATGGATGAACTTCCATTTGATATCAAGATGTATTGTTATTAATTCCAAATTAAATGGTATTGTTCTCTACACTATTCACTTTAATTTCTGTTAGTATAATTTAGTAAATTAAATTCTTTATTGTGGCCTGTGTCTGTCACTTCTCCCTCATTTCCTTTATTTGCTCATTATTTAAAATCATCTATGAAGAATAATATCAGTCTATTTGCCTGGCTATCATAATTTTAATGAGCTCATGCTTTGTTTTTAAGTCTTATTTTCTCTTTACTTAAGTCATGCTTTCCTTCAAATTAACTCCAAATCATTACATAGCACTAATTATTCAAATCCTTTTTTATTTTTTTTCCTCAACACTGATTGTACAGTAGGGCTTGAAAACAACAGACATACCCCTCTCAAAGAGTTAAAATTTACTCAGTGTATCATTTCATCTTTCTGATAGGAATTATTCTGTCTCCTGACTTGAGTGCACTAGAGGGATTTTTTTCATCTTATTTATGGTAATTTACATTTGCAGACCCTGATATCTGTAAACTAGTTTCTGTCTTTTAGTATGCTTAATGCCTCCAACTTTACTGAAAACTGAGGCAAAATATTAATTCAGTTTTGGGGCCGTATCTAGAGTATATTTAATTTCTTTCCTTGATCTATTTTTAATTATGTGGATAAGGAACTTTTCACTATTTGTTTTAATATCCTTTGCAAGATCTAATTTATCTTGGCTTTTTCAGTTCTCACTTCTCTAAACATATTGACCTGTAACACATAGCTCTCACTTCTGATTAAACCCTTTTCTTTTTTGTGCAGCCTTAGTGCTTTTCTCACTTTTGAAGACACTATTTATCCTCTTAGATCTGAGGCTCTTTTCTATAAGTTTTCTCTACTTTGCTGGTAATGAAAATTGAAGAAAATTCCTGTACTTTCTGCTAAGCCAGATTCTAATCCTCTACCACATTCAATTCCACTCCTGCAAGACTTCTCTTTTGAATTTTAAACCTTAATTATCGAGGTGCTTTTATTTGGTTCCCCTTCATTTCATCTGAGTCACTCACAAGCACTTAATCCAGAGTTACACCACTTACAACCACTTGATAAAGAGTTTTTAATAGTAGTGCCTCATCTGAGTCTTTACTATCATAGAATGACTAGCAGTAAGTATAATTAATATGAATTCACATGGATTTATCGCAAGTAGACAGTCTACCCTTCTACATAGAAGGATAACTTTGAAAAGCTGCATTTCTGTTCTAGGACTGATGACTCTTATTTCCTGTTTGCAGGAATGACCTGTGGAGGTGGGGAGTGGAGGGAAGAAATCAGGAAATAATGAGGGGTAAAGTTTGGACATAGAATCATAGAATAATAGAATCATAGCATCACAAGGTTGGAAGCAACCTATAAGATCACCTAGTCAAACCGTCTTCTCACTACCGTTGCTACCACAAACACTAAGCCATATCTCACAGCTCCTCATCCAGACGCCTCTTGAACACTGCCAGGGATGGCGACTACACCACCTCCCTTAGCGGGCCATTCCAGTGCCTGACCACTGTGAGAGAAAAAAGTTTTTCCCCATGTCTAACCTAAACCTCCTCTGGTACAACTTGTGGCCATTTCCTCGGGTCCTGTTTGTTGCCAGGGAGAAGAGGCCAAACCCCTGTTCACCACAACCTCCCTTCAGGAAGTTGTAGAGTGCAATGAGATCTCCCCTGAGCCTCCTCCAAACTAAACAATCCCTGCTCCCTCAGCCTCTCCTCATATGACTTGTGCTCCAGACCCCTCATCATTTTTGTTGCCCTTCTCTGGACACATTCCAGGGCCTCAATGTCTTTGCTGTAGTGAGGGGCCCAAAACTGAACACAGTACTCGAGGTGTGGCCTCACCAGTGAAGGGGCCTGACCTAAGTATAGGGGGATGATCACCTCCCTGCTCCTGCTGGCCGTGCTATTTCTAATGCAGCATGACACTGCTGCTAAAGGAATACTGTCAAGTGATAGTGGAGGATTACTGCTACTGCACTATCTGCTCTATCAAGGCAGACTGTGAATAACTACTAGTAAACCAGCAAATAATATGTATTTTATTATGTCTCAAAGGACTATTTAGAAGAAAATAACATAATTACATAGATGATGTTCATGAAAGAAGAGACTAAATTATTTAACATCTAGGAGTAGATCATGAGTCTTCTAACTCAAAGCTAGCAGAAGAGTAGGGTCACTTTGAGTGCTGCTTTAATCCAGTGCTAATTATTCTATGAAAAGGGGAACAATTTGAATGAGAAAGAGCAACTCTCATGAAAGAGTCAAAATGTGCAGGAACTGAATTTACAGTATGGATTTTATCTTTTACATATCACGAAAGTTCAAAAAATCTACCCCCGCCAAAAAAAAAACAATCAAACAAACAAAACCAACCTGCTTATGTAAAGACTTGTAGCTACTACTTCATCTTCCAATGGCTTTATGAATTAAGACGGGTCCAGAAATGTAACAGCAGGAGACAGAATGAGGCTGTCCATAATTGCTGTTTGCACTTCTCATGTCCTTAAGGGGAAAAAGTCCTGAATGTTTTTTCTGGTGTTATTTAAGATTTTTGAGAGAATCATGTTGTCTTTAGGGGACTTTAGCTGTAGGTACTTTAGAAACAGGTTTGTCTCTTCTGCGTAGCTGGAATGAAACTTCTAGTCATTGCTCTGTCACATACTTGTTGCATAAAATTGAATGAGCTAATATCTTGCCTCAGCTCTGTGGAACAGGATTAATTGTTTGTCTTTCTGCTAGAAAGATTGATATTTTACAGTCTCTTTCTCTTTTTCCTTCTGTACTGCTCTTTATATTTTTCCAATGATTTGATGATAACAGTGTAATCATTTTGGCACAGGTGGGTTTTTTTTTCTTCTTCTTCCCAATATGATTTACATACTACACTTTATATTTTAATAATTGAGTAGAAACCAGGAATATCCTTGCTTTTGTCATATTAACACCTAAATTCTTGATTATCAAAGGCTCGGTGTGTTTAAATATGTTGGAGTGCAATTTCTTTTTTTACTTTTTTTTCTTCTCTACTGCCACTAGGCTGTAGTCTGGAGCTGAGGGTTCTGGCTTTAAGGATTGAAGGTTTATTCTTGTGTCAGAATTGGCTGGGAATCCAACATTTTATGTGAACATTTGAATTGAGAGGCTATTTCATAAAAGGCATATAGATAATCTGCTTTTTTTAAAGATCTTAGTTTTTTATTTGTTTTGTTTCTGTTTTTTTTCCAACTAACTACTTATTAGGTTCTGAGCTTTTTAGCCTTGGTGGAAGCGTTTCACACCAGCCATGACTTAGAGGTCTAACTGGGGAAGGGACAGGATTACTACTAAATCTTACACTCAGCATTTTCCTGTTGGCACATCCTTGAGTGCTGGGAGCGGACTGATTTCTCCCTGGACTTCAGATTTCATCCCAACAATTACATGCAGCAGATATGTATGCTACTGGTGTAGGCTACAGGTATACCAGATGTAACCCAAGAAAGGTAGAAATTATGCACTTAGAAAGGATGCAGAATTGCTACAGAGTTCTGTGAAAGCTTTTTTCAGAAAGGGTGGAGGGGCAATCCATGCTAACTAATGCTGATAGCATAGCTGTTATCCCAGTAAAACTATGTGGGACTTAGAGATTTAGACTGGGAAAAAAAAAAAAAAAAACAAACAAAAAAGGAAATTAATTCATTGTCTGTTTCATTTCATAACTGGACCTGTGTTTTCACAAAGGATTCTTAATCCTAGGTATGTAAATTATTACATTTCTGAGAATGGCATTTTTAACATGCCTTGAAATGGATTGTTCCCTTCTTAAGACAGGGAAATAATAGACTACATGCACAATATATTTAAATTTTACATCTGAAAGACTCCCATGCTGAAATTTTTATGGCGTGTCTTGATCTCTAACTTATTCACAGATAAAATCTCTTTGTACTTAGTCAAATATGTAAACAGCAAAGCAAGGAAAAAAATATCTTACCCTATTATTGGGTACCAGATGCGTGAGAAACTCTTGTCCCCATCTGCCTGCTTCATCTTAGATGTGAGAACATCACATTAATTTTGACTATCATATTAACTACATCTGATTGCTTAGGGCATGAGTTACTGGATGTATGTCTCAGTGCAGGTGGCACACTTTCCAATACGATGAACTACAGCAATCGTGACGTACTAGACAATTTATTTATAAGTTACTCTGCAAGCGTGAAATTTAGTTGTTAGAGAATATATGTAGATCTTTCAATTATTAAGGAAATTACAGCCACTTTTGTTGTAGTAATTTCTTTTTTATAATAAAATTTTGCTTAAGGAAGAAAAATGACTTGACTGTAATTGATTTCTACTATATTTTATCCTTTTATGCTACACCTGTCATCATATCTGCATGTTTCAGATTTAAGACTACCGAAATGGCTGTAGCTGAAGGTGATATTTGTGATGCGCTGTGGATTGTATCGAAATCTTTTGAACTCATTTAGACTATGACATTCTGTGGCAGATTAATTAAAATAATTCACAGCTTATTCAGCCTGAGATAGAAAAGGGGAAAAAAGTCTCACATGTGAAATGCACTCATCAGACTTAGTCATTGCTTGATTACTCTTGTATCTATCACATTTGTTTTTTGATGAGTTAATGTCAGCATTTTGGTCACGGAAAAATGACAGATGAATGATCCTGTGGTAAAAAGGCAAGCCTTTTCCCACTGTCAGCACAAATATGCTTTCTGTGTGCCTACAGAAGTGAGGTGAACAATGGAAAACACTTCCCTGTTTTAAACACTCTATCAAAAGCTCTGTGTGATTCACCTCTGTGACCTGTTTAAGCCTCTGTTCAGCAGGGAAGCAAAGAGCTTGAGTTTGACTCTCACTCTTGGCCCCACACTCTCACAGCCCACCACTTCAGCCCATCTACAAGTCTGGCCATAACTGCTTGAGGTGATGACAGCCTTTATTTCTCTGCGTATTTAAAATTCACTGCAGGAGGCAAGAAATCATTCAGCTGTCTTTTTTTTTATTTTGTCCTTCAGAAATTCTTAAATTAAAGAGTTTTTCCCAGTTATCAATAATTAGCAATTTTTTTTTCAGCTTAGGCTGCCAACAGTTTTGAGTTTTTAAGGACGTGCATTCTGCTGTGAACAATGAATAATTATAAACTTATCTAATAATGTTGATTTGAACTGAAAGATTTTCTCTGCACTTAATGGTGTAATATGACTTGGCTGGAACTTCAAATATTTTTGCTCATTTTCTCATTTTTCCACTGAAATACAGCTAGGTTTGGGGCATGTTTTTAGTGTGTTTACCATCAATACCTCCTGCTGTTTTTCCAGGGATCTGTGATGACACATGTCGTTATTCGTTAGTTCCTGTCTTGTTCTTCACATTGCCAGAATTTGAATATGTGTTGCGTGCATTGCAGAGCCTTGGACGTGATAATGACCTTTAGGTCTGAGAAGGGTACTGAGATGTCAGTACTGAGATGTGATGCTTTGCATTTGCAGACTTTGATTCATGCAAACATTTGTGAAAGTTTCATTTGAAGAAAGAAGAATAAAATAAGAAAAGAAAATAAGATTTCTTTAAGGACACAGATAAATTGTCAAGCCTGACAAGTTGGTGAAACTAGAATATACCTAACTGAACTCTGCAGAGAAAGACACACATTGTGGAGTCCAAATCTGCTGTGCTGTACTGTATGCTATTTCCATGAAACAGTAAAACCCAAGAGCTGAACATGGTACTGAAGCTAAAATGAATAGCATAGCTGCTTAAAAATGTAATTTTTTTTTTCTTTACATTCTGATTCTAATTCTCCCGCTAATACTAATTCATGTTTTACGTATCCATAGTACTCTTAAAATATGAATCAGTCTAAGCAACTCTTTATGACAGCCTGGCTGCAGAGTATGAAAAAGGGGTGGGAGGGATAAGACTAAAAAAAGATCATAAAAGAACACCGTGCTAGAAATTGTAGTATAATTCAACTGTTCTCAGTATCTTTCTACAGAAGTTAGCCCACAATTATGTTTTCAGAAAAAGAAGCTAATAAGACTTTTGTATTACAGCACAAAGTACTCCAAGGTTCTCCAGAAGCTTTTTTGTCTTTTTTTTTATATTTATTTTTCACCTGCATTTTGTTTGAGTTTGCTGTTTAAAGTTAGGATGAAACAGGAAATAAATTTTTATTTTATATTGTGACAATACCTACAGTTTCTAGTCAAAATCAAGGCTGCACTGGCTAAATGCAGTGTAAGTATATAAACAAATAAAAGCGTGACACAAAAAGGTGGTGATTTCAATTGGCACACTGGGCTCTGAATGAATATTGTAGATGTGGAGACTCATATTGGTTGTAATAATTAACCAGGTGTTCTTCATCCAACCTGGCAGAAATATACCACTGTATGATCTAAGTGGACAAACCCATGTTTGAGATATTATGGAATCTTCTTATTAGGAGAAGTTCATGATGGAGACAGGTAATTATTTCTTGTTGCCCTGCTTATTTACAAAAAATCAAGCACTCTTTCTGTAGGTGCAGTTAAGCTTCAGTAACAGGTGAATTATTTGTTCACTTTCTTCCAAATCTTTCCTTATTTGATCCTTACCCTGAAACTTAATACTTACAGCAGACATGTTGAGATACTTTGTTTTTTCCACCTCCAGGTATGAAGTATTCCATTATGAAGATGTCTAGCTTTAATATTTGTCAACTATGGCATCTTCACTGTACTACAATGCAAAGAGTAGACCAACTGTATCTGTGCTTTCACTCAAGCAGTGTCATTGTTCCCTCTTGTTTCTGACAGGTAAAATTAGGTTCAATGATCAATAAGCAATAGCTGGCATTCACATTTAGCCTGCAGCAATGTACTCTGCACTTTCATGCTTATTTAATAGCCATTTTGTAACAACTATTTTTCTGCCCTTTAACTCCAGAAGGGTCTTACCTGCTTCTTACCTTTATCCCTAGTGTCACAAAACTGTTCAAGCTATGTAATTAGCTAAGGTATGTTATTAGGTGAACATATTAATGAAATTGTGTTTTGCTTTCCCTATGTGTGAAAACATTTCAAAGCTTCAACTCTTAAATTTTTTTAAGCTTCAAAAATGACCTTTTTCTTTTTAATCACATTATGGATATTTACACACTGAGATATTTTTGTCCCAGAGTGTGACTGGATTGCTCTTTTAGGCCCTGATTCAGCAAAGCAGTGGTACATTTCCTGCTTTAAAAATCAGCAAAGCACTAATGTATTTCCTGCTTTAAAAAAAGATTAAAGGTCTTAAAGTAATCCTTGGAAATTCTTCTCCTGCTTATTGAGAATTTTATTTTAAAATTCAAATATGGGCTGTTATTCTTCAAAATATATAATATCTCAAACATAATTAATGAAGGAATATCAAGTTTTTTTCTCACACTCTTGCTTTCTGTGGGAAAATTCATGAGGCTGTGGTGGTTTATTTATTAGGATTATATTATTTACTTGTAAAAGACCATAAGATCCTTACATCATAGAGCATGTTATCTTGTAGGTTCAATACACAAAAACACAGGGATGATGCTGAAGAAATAATTAATAGTACTTGCTTGTCCCTGTTAATTACATTATTTCTCCAAAGAACAAAATGAAGATACTGGAAATATAAATCTCAGCAAGGAGTTTAATTGTCTCATGCTTTTGCATGACATGTGTTTTCTCAAGATATTAGTCACTGGAGAAGATTTGTTCTGTAAAACAGATGTCCTATAGAGTTCATGCCATCCTTGATCTCAGTGCTCTCTATTGAAAAATACATAACAGTGTTTCGGATTAAATTGTTGTATCACGAGTTTTTAAAGTGGCACAATACAGAGGTTCCAGAACAGCTGTATGACTCCCTGCAGAAAAGATACCATTTCAAGGCAACATTTAATTGATTGCAGCTGGCCTGCAAGTGCAAAAAATGCATGTGGACGGAATTAAGCTTGGAGGGATTGTCCCTTGCTGTTCCCAACTTACTCTTTCCATCAAAGAGCTACTGAAGGCACTTTCTGGATTTAAATTACTAAACTCCATTTGGATGCTTGTTCTTGCAGTGCTAGAGCAGCGTCACTGTCAGACACTGGAACAACATCACAAGAGTTACAGCAGCACAACAGGGATCAAGGGCTTTATAATAAAGAGATTTCATGCAACCAGAGTAGCACTCATGACACAGAAATACTGTTATATAAAATGGACCAGATTTCAGTGTCCTTTCAGACAGAAGTATATACACATCAGTAGCACCAGTTCACATTTAACACTGCTGTGAATGAGAAATTTCCAGTTATACTTAACAAATGAATGCATAGAACAGTAGAAGTCTGTTATTTTATTATTTTAGACTATACACTCCCGGCATAACAGCAAAATGAAAAGCCCTAAGCATTCTGAAGACAAAATAAGAACAGAAAAAATACTGTCATGATCTTTTCCTCTGCAAAGCCACAAATGAGACATTTGGGAATGGAAAACTGTTTTGAGGGAACATTAAATCGGCCAAGAACAAATTGCAACAGAAAATGACATCCTCTTCCGAACATCCATTAGTTTCTGATAATCAGAAATTCTCGGATGCTTGAACATTCCATTAGCATGAAGCAGCGAGTTAATTGTAATAATTATGAGCAGTTTTAATTGTTTTGTTATAATGTATTTTGCAGATTGTTTGACAGTGTGAAATCAATATGCACCTCTAGGAAAAATACCTGGTATAATAAAATTAGGTTCCATTACACCTCCCAACCTTGGAATTAAACTTTGCACATAAATATGTATTTCTGTTTGTGTACATAGAATAATTATACTGAACAAGTAGAGATGCATAGATATATTGGAATTCCTTGATAAAGGTGAATGTGAAATTTCTGAAGGATTGTTTCTGTATTTAAAACCTTCGTTTGTCAGACATGAAATCAAAAAAATGCTCTTATCTCTTCAATTTTACTGAATATTCTTTCAGATCACAAATAAGAACTTTATAAAAATGTAACCATACTTTCTAGAATACATTTACTGATGTCACTTTAACAAAGCTGTGGTGAGGTAATGAATATTAATAGTAAGAATGATTTCAGATGGGGACCCCAAAGCACTTAGAGTGCATAAAGAACAAAACGTTGCAACACTCTTGAGAAGATCCTACTTACAGTTTTGTACATCTGGTGTAAAAAAAAATCAGAAAATTTTGAAAAATAATTGCCTGAATTTGCATAACAGTCTTCAATACAATGAGAACTAAGCCCCAGACATTTGAATTCCCATTTTGTATGTTACCTATAAAAGCATCTTGCCTCTCACATATAGGGACTGCTACCTGTATTTCTTCAATCTCTGTCTTTTTTTTTGTTTGTTTTGTTTATCCTGTTTCTAGACATTACAGTGAAAAATCTGATACTTCAGAGGGATACAGTTTGAGCTTATGTATTTTGAAGAAGATGTTAAAAAACTGTAGGTAGTACAGAAAAGAGCCACAAGAATGATCTAAACATTTTGGAGAGATGTTTTCCAGTGAGATGTTCTGTTAGTTTAATCTGTCAAAAAGTAGGTTTACAGACAGTTTGATTCCAGTTATTAAATATCTTTTTGTGAGAACTCCTCATATAACACCTCATATGAAATGGCTTTCTTATCCTGTGGTGGAAAAGAAAAGAGCTGGTAGCAAGAAACCTCAGTAAGAGCAGAGTAAACTGGAAATAAATACTTGTCTATAAGACTGATTTTCATGATTGGCTTACTAGTAGAACAAACTACTGAGCAAAGTGAGAAGTTATACATTTACCTGGTTCTTTCTGATAATTTTCTGGATTTGTTTTAATCAAATGCAATTTATTGACCTCTGTAAAGACATAAATGAGATGCAGCGTAATGTTCTAAGTTGTGATGGTTTCTGATAAATGAGATGCCAAACAAAACAATCTGTGATGATTCTTCCTGGTCTTATGCTGTGATACGATTAAAAGGGATTATTACCTACACAGCTTCTGTGCAGCTCCACACTCTGAAGTCTCTTGGCAAGAGATTTCAGTGTCTGCTACTGTCCTGTGAGTGTTAAAAACATCATTATGGCCTATTTCTTTTGTTTGCATGTGACAAAGACAGTTGACTCTGTGATTCCTGCAGAGTCTGGAGAGGTCCAGAAGCTGGGCTGGATTCCAAAGGGAAACAGGAAGTCATCCTTCATCCATTCATGAAGACAGGAATCCAGGAAAGCAAGAAGTTGGTGAGGGGAAAAACAAGAGACAGGATTGGAATGGGGAGCTGCAAGACTCACCTAAGAAGGTTTGTGACCATTACACTTGGAAACGTGATGAGACTTTGGAACTAATTTCTTACAATCTAACTTATATGTGAAATCTGAGGCAAGGGTTAGTGCACGTTGTAGGAAGGAGCAGTACAAAAAGTTTTCAGCTTTTGCACAGTCACCACAGTGAATTAGCACTTACAACATGCTTCACTAAAATCCTGTGTCATAGTTCAGCTTTTAGGGAAACAATTGCCAGAAAGGGACGTGAATATTTGAGTACTGTCTCTCACTGCTGCTCTACTCTTGTGATCTATAAATAAGGAGAACTTTAACCTTTTGTAAGCTCAATGATAAGCTATTTGTTAGAGCAGTGATGTGTCAGGCCCTAGCTGATTCAGAAATGACAACTAAGGAGCAAGCAGACTATACTTCATGTAAAATCCAATTGTATTGCCATCATTATAAGGGAGGCTTGAGAGCTCTGTTGTCTTTTCAGTAGCTGTCATTTCATCTGTCAAGGGCTTCATCTGTATTCACAGCACATCCCTTTATTTCCTTATAATGACTAATGATGATTCACATTTTTCCTTTCCTCTCTCTTAGTTTCCAACAATGCATGTTTTTGTACCTGCTCTCTTAAATTCTTTTTGTCACTGTTAAGGGAAAACGCTAAAGCAAGCAGGCTTGAATCTTATACATACTCTTTTCATTCCTGAGGGTCTTCAATAGCTCCTCAGGATTCTTCAATTTTTTTCATACTGGCCCTTACAATTTCAGTGATTCTACAGTCTTTCAGATTATAATTACTGTTGTCATTGCTGTAGCTAGACATCTACTTGGAGGCTGCTGGAGAAATGTGCCAGGGAAGAATGAGCTGCACCTCCTCCCTTCCCTGAATCCACTTGGACAGATCCTTCTCAACACTTCTGGTCCCACAGTGTTCTGGCTGTTCTTTAACCCTGACCTCTTGCTTTGCAGTAGCTAGAACTATAGCCAAATCACTGAATCGGCTGTGTACATAATGCCTTTTATTTTTATTAGCTACAAAATTTTTAAATCCTGAAGCTACTTCCAATTTCCTGTTTGTCAGCATTTGATGGAACTTGTGTTTCTTTTTTTTTAAATTATTTTTAGGAGGTGAAGTGGACTGAAGCTTCTGATGGTTATTACAAATGAGCATTTTTTTTCTGGAAAGACAACTGGTACTCTGTTTTTGTTACAGAGACTGAATAATTTATTTAACTTCACTGCCTTTCTGAAAATATTTAAAACACTCCATTTTTTTATTTTTATTTTTTAAATCTGCAGGGAGGAGACATCTAGTGTACTCTTTTTACATTTTTGATGCTAATTTTCTTTATTCTGAGGCTGTGGCTTTGATTTTATTTCAAGGTGTAGCTGTTTTCCTCAGACAGGAAAAAGTCACATTAAGATGCTACATTGTTTTGAGAAAATACCAAAAATGCTTACAGAAGGCTGCTCTAAAAAAGAAAAGCTATGTAAGCACATCAGTGATTGTATTCAAAGCCTGGATAATTTTCATGTATACAATAAGTAGATTAATGAGTATGCATAGAAAACAGAGGGTACATAGTTTGAGGGAAAAGCAGTGTTTTTAATGAATGATTTCTATTCAACTGATTTGTAGAAATGCGTTGATTACATATTACTTCAGAATCTAGGTCTGTGCAGGAATAAAGCGTGTGCTGCAGGCACCGTGTGATGTCAGGACTGCTGCAGACTTGAAAGGATCTTCACTGTGCTTTATTATATGCTTAACAAGAACAGACAAGATTCTCCCCATTCCCAAGAAAGAGGCTACTACTTCAAAACCTTTCTCTACAGATACATAAGAGCAGGGCGGAACTTCCCTTGGACTAGACCTGATGAACTAGTGTAACTCACTGAGGAGCAAGAATGAGCACCACAGGAGTATAACAGTCTCACCAGGTTGCAGTATTTCAATTTATTTTTAGATTTCTTTCGCCCAGCTGGAGCTGACAACTCCAGGAACAGTATTTCTATCCATGAAAAGTAGAGATAGTTGCATTCACAACCCATTCTCTGAAACACATTAATAATAATAATAAAAAAAAATAGAGTAATCTATAAAAGATGCATTCATGATGGCCTGTGTACTGGCAGACACAAGGTAGAGGAAAATCTCTGAGACAAACTTCATTAACAAGATACAAAGTATTCGGAATGTCACATGGGCAATATTTAAGCCACCATTTCCAAGGATGCCTTAAGTGAGAGGCAAACAAAATGTAGATGTGCCTTTCCAGTTTCTTTTTTTTCTGTGTTAAATGTCCCTGTGGTACTTTTAAGTGCATTTTCTGCATATTTTTACATTAAAAATATTAGGTTATCACTTCCTTGTGTATGCTTGAAGATGAATGAAGATGAACAAATTAGCTTCACAGGAGACTGAAATCTTTGTACAAACTCTTAATAATTCATCTGGGTGGAAAAAAAAATAATCTTTCTGTGTGAAAGAATAACTTCTTTAGATTCATAAAAGCAAGAGGCATTTCTAAATCTACTTACCTAGGAGATTTTAAAGCAAAGACAGTTGTATTTCAAAATAATCTCCTGAATTACCTGATCTTAAATGGGAAAGATGCACTTTGCTATATCTCAACAAAGTAATCAGGTGAAGTTTCCCTCATTTTTACCTTTTATACATACACCTTTTTCAACTCTCTTACTTATACAACTTTCATAAGCACACTACTTAGACATTATATAACAAAATCTGAAATCTACCATAATCACTCATAGTCGCTCACTTGTGACCAAGGCAGTACCAAAGATGTACTAACTCAAAATACAGGCTAACTCTGCTTTGCATGACATTGATCCTGCTCTGGAAAATCTGCTTCAGAACACTGATACCAAAGAAGGCTTTAAAATGAATGTAATACTTTTTAAAAATATACTTTTCTAGATAGTTTTGACACAAATACCTAAAATTTTCCTTTCATTTAATCAATTCATCCAACTTTCAACACTTTAAAGCTTACAGTTTGCTAGGAATTATTATACAACAGTTATGATCTAAAAGCAGTATATATTTAAATGATTATAAATATCTTAAAATTTCTCTCATGTTTTGAATCTTTTATTTTCTCTAGGACATCTAGAAAGGAGGATTATGGCTTGAAAGAGGAAAAGTGGAATTACATAAAAGAAGAAAAATTGCATTATGGTGAACTAATCTCAGTAATTATACTTTTTGCATACATTTCTATGCACCAATATAAGCAATATGTAAATGGATTACTAAAACATTATCAATTGGCTATTATTCCTAGCATTTCATATTTGCAGTCAACTACATCTCTTTAAACACTGCACCCTATTTTGTGCTCATGCAAAATGGTAATAACTGTAAAATTATATAGTTTTATTTAAAAATATGTTGCGCTTCACTGCTTCTTTTTCTTTTTTTCTTTTTTTTTTTCCTAATCAGAGGATGTTTCCTTCTTGACATGTCTGTGATTTTGATCACCTTTCTGTATTAAAAAATAGGGAATGTTTTCTACCACTGTAAGTTCTCATCCCAGATTTCTAGGAATGAATATGCTAAGTAATAATCATAAGAAGCCTATTTTCTGGACTAACCCATTTCAAGAAATGGGATTTGCATCCAAATGGAACATTTTTAGTATCTCTGATTATTCGTGGCTCTTCTATAAATTAATTCCAATGACGATATTCTCTTGTTGAGTAAACACAGCAGTCACCCTTGATACTTCATCACAGGAAGCAAGCAAGAAAAATTAAGATTATCCAGAAAACCAGTCAGACAATCAATGACAAACTACTTACATCTTAAACAATGTCTACCAAATAAAGTTTCAGCATCTGTATAAAGTAAGGGAACATATAAACATATAGCACAATAACCTTTTAGCCAAGGCATGTGTAGTCAGAAGAGGTACCTATACTACCAGCTACTTTCTCCTACTTCCAAAATACTTGTGTAGTAAAACAACTTTATAATTAAATAAACTTTCTCAGTTCTCATGACTTAGAGCACAGGGGCTTTTGAGGTCACTTTTTGAAGATTGGTGTGATATCTGACACTTGCTAGTATCAATTTATAGATGTAAGTGCTATTAATATTGTAAAATTGGAGAGTTTTAGGAACTGAATTTTCCTGTGGTTAGTGTAATGTTGGTGGAACTGTAGCTCCCTTGGACAAAACCTGATGTCTGTAAACAGTTCAAGGTCAATACAGAATACTGTTACCCTCAATTCCAACATACCTCAGCAGAGGTATGTTGGAAGACTTTGAGCAACAGAACTGTCAAAGGGACAAGGGCAATAAAGAAATAGAGTGAGGGAATACATTTTAAAATTTCAAAGACCTGTGTCTTTGAAATAGTTAAAGTACAGACTGATAAGTGAGTTTTTCTGACACGTGTGATGATCTCTGAGAAAATGGATACTTAACCCACATAAACATCCACAGAAACACTGGCCAATGTGGAGAGAGATAGGACAAAGGGAGAAGATCTAGCTTGGGAAATATTATCTGGGCTGTATAACAGAAGCTATGCATTAATAATCAGTGGTGAGAGATTCAAATGAAATGATCTCATAAGATATTAGTGATATGAAATATTCTTATAAAATGAAAGTTTTTAGCTAAATGAACATAAGGAACAATTCATCCCCACAAGCTTCAAAAATTATATTTTATCCAACTTTGAGCATGAAAATTTAAAGAGTGGTTGGATAGAAAACTGTTTCTGTCTTTTACAGAAAGAGCTATGTCTGAAGTAACTTACAGAAGTAAGAAAGAAGGCTAAGTCTGTGAACAGGTTTTTCTGTTGCTCTCTGTGGTCTCTTCAGCTTTACTTAAGTTAGTAGTGAAGTGTACTAGGGTGGTGCTACTAATTGGAGAACAGAAAGAATTAAAAAAAGTACCTCTTCCCAATAGTTTAATTAACATTTAAAAACTGTTAGCTTGGATATGCTTGAACTTTCAGAACAGGCATCGGTATGTTGTTGAAATCAGTAAGAACTATTCTTTCTTCAGGATAGATAGAATGTTCGACTGGAAAACACACCTATAGGAAAATATGACACCACATTCTCCCCACTGGCATACCAGTCATATAATTTCCTCCTGATCTTCATTTGATAGACAAGGTAGGTGTTAGCCACAATGGACTCAAATGAATAACTTAATGCACATATAAGTAAAGTATCCAGAGATTATTTGGAACTGAGTAATGTTTACAGAAACTCTTCAGAAATCTCTTCAGCCTGTGAATTTATAGCAATATTGAACGTATTTAAGCAATAAATAAGTTTCAGAGGTTTCTTTTCTTTTGTTCTTCGGTGGTCAGCATAGTAGAACCCAGAGCTTATGTGTCAGCCACCTTGGAAGCAGTTCTACAAGTATTCCCACTCTTAAATGTATTTTCTCTCTGACCTGAAGCTAGAGAATCCTTCAGAATGACAGGAATGGCTACTGGATATAAGCAGCAACTGGTCTCTTTAGAGACAGCAAAGTTGCAGTAAAAAAAATAAAATAAAATAAAAAATGCAGTTATGATTCTGATGACTATTCAGAACACAAAACCAGTAATGGTCAAATACATACATACATACATACATACATACATACATACATACATACATAATTGTAATGAAACATAACCAAAGAGAGATATGATCAGAATGTTAAAACTTTTCTTAGGAAAGAACACCAGGAATAGATGGATAATTTTCTCATCCAGTATAATACTTACTCTATTAATGTTAAATTAACATTCTGTTTTTAAAACTAAGATAAACTGTATTTAAATATAGGAAGTAGAATGTAGATAAACATTTTATTCTAACAGATAAATAAATTTCTTCAAGTTTTCAATGAATATGCCATTTCCTGAGAAAGGACAGTCCTTTTTTGGCAACTAGAATGTGTTTAGTCCCTTAGCACTTGAAGGCAGTAAATCTTGCCTCTAGTAAGCTTGGAAGTCTATGATTTATCATCATGTTGTAGTGCAGTCAGATCATCTTGCATAGAGAAATAATCATTTTATCAAGCACGTTAAATGTGCAGTGTGGTGAGAGCATGTATGGAGTATCGTGTCCAGTTCTGGGCTCTTCAGTTCTAGGAAGACAGGAGACTTCCAGAAAGAGCCCATAGAGGGCCACACAGATGACTATGGACCCGAAGCACCTCCCTTATGAGGAAAGGCTGAGAGACCTGGGACTGTTCAGCCTAGGGAAGAGATGCTGAGAGGGGTTCTTATCAGTGCGTATAAATATTTAGTGGCAGAAAGTCAAGTGGATGGGGCCAACAAGTGGTGCCCACAACAAGACAAAGGGCAATGGACATAAATTGGAACAGAAGAAATTCCACATGAGCTTGAAGAAAAACTTCTTTACTCTGTGAGTACAGAGCACTGGAACAAGGTCGTGGAGTTCCCTTCTCTGGAGATATTCAAAACTCACCTGGGCTCTTTCCTTTGAAATCTACTCTATGGAACCTGCTTTAGCAGGGGAGGTGGACTCCCTCACCTCCAGAGGTCCCTTCTAACCCTATGATTCTGTGATAAAACAAGAAACAAGTTTGCATACAAGCTCTCAAAAAGATTTTATATGTTCATATGTTTACTTCAGATAGAAACAGTCCAAAATTTGTGTCCATCATTTCAATCTAAATTCAACACCAAGTTTCTGAATAGGTCTAGCTATCCAGATCCTTTTAACTTCTCTGTTGGTAACATCGAAGGGAAAATATCTGGTCATGCAGAATCCTTGTCTGCCTGCGTTTTTACTATGTTGAGACACTGATAACTGGAGTATGGGCCATGACACTGACTATTATGCCTTATAGTTTAGGATTTTGGATATTGGTGAAATCACAACATTTAGAAAGGGAGATTTTTTAATGAAGCTGCAACTAAAAATCTGACTTCTTTTGAAAGTCAGTGGGAATAATGTATCCAAATGTCTTCTGTGCCTTTGAAAATCTCTGCATAAGTTTATGAATTTGATCACAACAGTGGCCTTCTAATCTATGAATCTCTTAACCTTCCTATCATGGGATTTAAACTAATTTTCAGCTCATAGATTGGTTACGGTGAGATCCACTTCATTTACTTACTGATGGGATTTATTTTTCCCTCTTTTATTCTGAAGGAAATGTAAAATACTCTACTCATGGCAACTATTGTTGATTTTGTTTGTTTTCTAGAAGTTTGTTCAGCAGATGACCATTTATGTATGAGTTATTTAAGACAAAACATGGTTTAAATCAAACAGTTTAAGTTTTTATAATGTGCTTTAATACGATTACAAAGGTAAAGAGAGCATGTAATCAGCAAAAAGAGAAAGCAAGCACAATGCAGGACTGGAAGAAAAAGTGTACTTTGATTTTTCCCTCCCCAGTGATGCATGGCTGAGAGGACATTATGGATTCATACACGATTGCTGTATTCCAGGAGGACTGCAAAGTGACTTTCTTTTTTCTCTGTAAGACTTACTCCCAGAACAACACTGTGAGGCAAAGAATGGATAATTCTTTTTTTTTTTTTTTTCTTTTTTTTTTTTGGTCCATACCTGTCTTTTCTTGTCCTTCAAAATTATCATGAAAAAATCTCAGATTTTTCCAAGGAACCTAGAGTCTGATGCAATAAATAGTAGTTTCTTTGTACTACATAGAAAACTGTTTCCAGCATTGTAAATTGAATTAAGAACAATAGTTATACAAAATCTTGTATTGCATATACCTTCATCTAACCACCATTCTTGCATTATTAAAAGACGGCACAATTAAAAAAAGTTGGATTCACCTGAAATATAAACAATTACTTATCTAGTTTTAATTCCTCAATTTTTCTTCTTTTAATCTCCTTTAGTTTGCAAATTTGTGAATCAGGAACAATACTTGTACATTCTGAGATGTTTTTAAGTTCATTCATTCAGATTATTCACCTACCATTCATAGCCTCCATATGCTCAAAGTGAATCTGTTTATGTGCAAGAATCTATTAAATGTACCAGAACAGATATTCACGGTGAAAGAAAAAAAAATTTCCTTGTATTTGGGATATCTGCTTCCTAGTAAAGAAAATCCTCATTAAATCCACTAGCAGACATTTCACTGATTTTAAAATTTCACTGTAAGGTGTATTATTTGCTAATTGTGTGGATTTACAATATAGTAGGGAGCAGTTAGGATAAGGTAATAAGGGTAGTTGTTTTTCTCATCAACAGTAACCATAATGAAATAATTCTAGACATTCTGCTCCAACTATAAAGACCTAGAAATGCCTTTAGTCAAAGTTTTTCAGAAGGACGCTATAGGTTCGATTCAGTTGCTTAAACTCAGCTGTTTAGTGCTGCCTGAATTACTTCACAGTGCTGCAGACCATCATGATCAGGTTGTTGAATGTCTTTTGTTTACTGTCTTTGAATGAATGCAGCAAATATTCTAGCTGTCTCAGTGGTACTAAATACATATGTTTTGGCAGATGAGTCAGGGGCTTGGTTCCAGACTGTTATTAAAATGCTCTGCCTTCATCATGTTATCTGGGTGTTGATCTCTCATTACAGAAATCTAATCAGCACGGCAGTGAAGTGCAAATCTTCACACAGTAAGTTAATCACATTTGTTCAGTCATGCTGTGGACTATACTGTTTGTGTTGACTACCTCTCCACGAACAACATTTGGAACACAGTGCACATGTAAACATCTTTATGTACTCCAATTCTATATTCTAGAATATTGAGCTGAATCTATCTAATTTCATTGAAGAAAACTGTTATTTGTGGGGCTTGAAATCTTCTATTGATATTCAGATGAATTGCTAGTGTTCTCTTTTATTACTCAACCCAGAGAAGGGTTAAAACTGGTTTCCATTATATGTATATATAAATGTCAGTGTATAATCAGCATATTGTTTATACATTTGTGTACACATATTATATTATTTTGCTATCCTTTCAGTCCTTTAGAGGGAGTCACTTGATATGAAAAGCTTATAATCACTGAAAGAACATATCTGTACAAATGAAATTATCTCAGATATTTCAGAATTCCACAGAATACCTAAAATTTTTATAAAAATTGGAAAAGGTATGTAATAGTAGGTAAATAGAGATACCAGCAATATGGTAAAGTGTCTGTATAATGTCTAGAACATAGGCTGCAATTTCTGCATTATACTATGTTATTCTTCCTATATACCATAAACTGTTCTGGATCTTGTAAGAGTAGAGATACGCAATTGTGTATCAGGAAGGAATAAAACTGGTTGTATATGAAAGAAAATTTTGTAACGGCTGCTTTTGTGTCTATACCCAAAGACACTAGTACGTATGCTTGATATTGCTCAGATTGAAATTAACTCTGAAATGCCTTATGATACATTAAAAAAAAAAAAAAGAAAAAAGAAAAAAGAGAGATTTTGGATGAACATAAGACTAAATTTAGGGTGTTTGTTATAATGAGAAAACAGGTTATGAAGTTTAAGAGAAGTTAAGAAAAGAGATTAAGGTGATTTAGAGGCAAGTAAATACAAAGTAAATTATTTATTGGATAATCAAAGTGGGGAAAAAGAGTATGCATTAATTCCCATGGAAAATAAAATAAAATTTAGATCTGTCAGAATTTCCTTCACATCTCTTACTTTCTCTTCCCCACCCCTCTCACCATCCCCTGGAATTCTAAGGCGTAGATATTTAAAGAAGTGCTTGACTGAATGACAAGTTTATAATTAAGTTATACTAAAAATGTAACTATGAATATAAAACTTGAATTGCTTTTTCTTTTCCCAATCACTTTTACATAGGTTGTTCTGGAAGTAACGTCTCCTATTTATTTCCACAAAAACTAAAACAGACAAAATTCTCAGCTACAAAACACTAGTTTTCAGCATAGTCACTACCATTAGCTGTGTGTTTTCACCAGTGATGAACAAGAGCTTACATTTTGCACTCATAAATGTCTGCAACAGTGGAGGTGACCCACTATTGCTGTCACCATTGCTGAATTTTGCACCCACAACCTCACTGCTTACATTAATCCTTTAGGGGAACATTGATAAATGTCAGTGGGTGCAATTTTTTATGCATGGAGGAATTCAATAACACATCTTCATATATACTTCCATCTGAGATGCCACTTTGTTAGACTGCCCCTCTGCTGCCATCTGTTGTGTTTCTACAATATCTAACAAAATAATGGTGGGAAGGTTCAACCTCTATTGAGATACCAACCAACATCCACCTCTCACATCATGGGCCAACACAACAAAAAAGGAGGCATTATTTTTGAAACAGCTTTTGTATATCTGAGTTAGTAAATGTTTGAGATAATGTAATTAGAACAACTGAGTTTACTTACAGAAAAAAATAATGGTCAGTTTGTATGTTTTTCAGTTTGTCTAGATATCTGAGGAAGAATTTTATTTCTGTCTTTTTTGTGGTGGTAAAACTATTGCTTTTTTTTTCTAAGTAAAATCAGATCACAGTTTAAAGACAAGTATCTTTTCTTTGATCATTTAAATACTAATTAAAGTCACTACTCAAAATATTTATATATATATGTATTAAGAAGAGGTACACTTAAGAAATACTGCCTATGATAATAATTGCTTTTGTGAATCCGCAGCTTTTGTAGCCCACCATCTTGATGAAAGGAAATCATACAATCATGTCACAAAAAAAATTTTGTTTTTATATAGCAAAAATTAGGCAATGATCTTCATTGATACGAAGTGATACTAGTTAATTCCATCACAACACAATCCAGTAGCAGTAGTAAAAAGTTACCAATATAACATAATATTAAGAGATTCCTAGCTGCTATAAGGTTTTTTGATGTACCAGAACTTAATCTGAAGAACAAGGTAGGAAATGTGGCACATTGCCAATGATCCTGAAGCAGATTATTTGCTTTCTTCAAAGGTAAACACAGAGGCATGGCATATTTTGTTGCCAATCAAATAAGGATTCCTATTAAGTTGTACTGTGCTAAAACAATAATTAACATTTCTGAGAATTAACTTTGTTGCAGACATCAGAATGTTATCAGAACTTTCTAATGCTTCTTAGGAGACATTGGAAAACATGAAAGAAGTACCAAAGAAGTACACTGCAGTAGTTAGGATGGTGTCAAATAAAAAAGAACTGAAAAGAGAAAGCATGAACTTTCAACACTGAATTTTGATGCTGAGAACAAAATTAGACACCAATGGACAAAGAGAGCAAAATTTCTTTAATCTTTAATTACTTATACACTGATGTCAGAAGAATGGTTAATAAACAGATAAGCAGAATTGGAACTGCTTATTTATGAGCATAGACATAGCTAGGTTGGTGTAACAGAGACCTGAGGGGACGATTCACAGTAATGGAATGTTAAAATCAACATGTTAAAATCAACATTTATGTTTCTTTTAGGAAAGATCATTTAGGCAAAAGAAAAAAATGTTGCACTTAATTTGAAAAAAGAATGATTTTTTTTTTTTTTTTTGAGTTAGGGACAAATTTAGATACATACTTTGGATGATAGTCATTTATATGATTAATTCAGCAGCTACAAATACAGCACGAATGCAACTCAGCAGACATACAGAGCAAATTTACGAATTTACAAATATCAGATCACCAAATCATGCTGTACACTGCAAGACTGACTCCTTAGTACCTGAAAAAACTCAGAAACAACTTAAAAAACTGAAACAGCTTTCAAGTGAGGGGCTCCATTCTTCATGGCATAAAATAGAAGCTTTAGGCTACTGTTGTTAAAATATCACTAGAATTTCTTATAATTATGTAGGAAAATTCTCCAATATCCCTTCAAAAATGCCATTACAATAAACTGGAGGGTATCCAGAAAAGTACCACAGGATCAACTAAACAGATTAGGAGACCACTGCACAGTGGAAGATTCCTTATATTATTTATCACACCAATAGGAAGATTAAGAATGTCTGTATTTTGAGCTATAATAAAATATGCTTAAAGGATATTGTCTCATGTTATAAACAGAGTTTATATTTTGGTGTTTGACATTTTCATTGGGTGCCTAGACCATGCATTAGCCGTAATGCTTGTAAGCAGTTTCTGGATGACCATAGCACAGATTCCTCTGCTTTCAGCTATGAACTGTGAATGCAGATCTTGGAAAGGCTGTGGTCCCAGAAATTGAGAAACTTTGACACTACTTGGCTAGTTTCAGGAAGTTTTAGTTTACTTTGTCAGTACAACAAGACATCAGTCATTGCTCATTCTGACTTGCACATTTTGTCCAAAGTATGTAGGTTACACAAAATGCTGCTGAATACTGATTGTATAATGAATATCACCTTTGGATAATTAGAAGTATGATACAAAGGCAGTGGGCATATTGTAGCTTGATAAGACTGTGTTTTTCTGTAGGTGAAGTCCACTGTTTTAATTATGCAAGCAGTGAAATACAGAAGTCCTTATCTGACTGCTTGACTGTTAGTTTATTACAGCATATCTTCCGAATGGGTTTATGTACTAACATTAACATACTTACTGATTTCCTGCTTACTGTATAGTAGGCAACTTTGCCAACTGCTGTAAGTTTCACAGTGATGGAAGGGTAATGAGACAAAATGTCAAGCTATATGAAAAACAAAATAGTGTACCTTGTGTAAACCTTGTTCCTTGTAAACTATTTCTGCTCAGAGGTATTCATAAACTTAGACTGTGTCCCTAAACTGTAGAATTTAAATGACAGAGTCTCCCTTCAGGGTGAGTGAGCATGTCTGCACTATACTTGCATTTACACAAAAAGATCTTTTAACCTATAGTAAGCTTGTGATAAATATTTCTGCACTCCTTTATGTAAAAAGACAACAGGCAAAGTATTTCTCATGATTTTTTAAATGTTCTTTCTTCTGCAGTTATAAAACCACATCAGTTGTGTGAAATGATAACGATAGAGTAATAGAAGTGATTATAAAACCTAAAGACTGCTCTTATATATGAAGGTTGCTCTGAAAGTAATGCCTCCTATTTTATTAAGTTGGCCCATAATATCAGGGGAGGATGTCAGAGGCGTGTCATTAGAGATTGAATCTTCCCACTAGTATTCCATTATATTTTGTTACCATACAATAGCTGGCAGCAGAGGGGTACTCTGACAAAATGGCATCTGACTTGGAAGCATATATGAAGGTGTGACGTTGAATTCCTCCATGCAGAAAAAACTGCACCCATTGTTTCCTATCAATCCTTTCTGAACATTTATGGTGACCAAACAGTGGATGTGAGCACAGTGAGATCATGGATGGTGTGTGTCAGCCATGGAGGCAGCAATGTAAAAGACATGTTCTGGGCATCCATGCAGAATTTTTACAAGTAAGGCATATAGGCTTCTGTACATCACTTGTGAAAATGCATAGCTAACAGTGTTGACTATGTTGAAAACTAGTGTTTTTCAGCTGAGAATTTGATCTATCAAATGGTGTTTTTGTGTTCTGTTTGCGTTTTGTTTCTGTTATAGTTTTCATGGAGATGAAAAAGAGACATTACTTTCAGAGCTAGCTATGTATTACAAATAATTTGAACTGCAAGAAGGAATGATTAGCAGATAACTACTGAGTTTCTTTCTAGATCTAGATCTAGATCACTATGATTTAATGACTTCATTATAGGCAAAAGGAAATGTCAGTTAGCACTTGAATGCATGAGAGATGAAGGAAACTTCTAAAATCTGTAAGCTGAACCGTACAGTCATACCAAACTTGATGTATTTCATAAATATCAAAAATCATGAAAATATAATTTTTTTTTTATTAAAACATATTTTCCAACCTCAAATCTACTTTTCTGTATCTTTTTTTTTTTTTTTTTTTCTTTCTGAATAGGAATTTCCATGTTCTAATTATTTATTTCAGAATTTTCAGCAGCCATAAAATAAATCTGTAAGATATTCACTTGTTACAATGCTTTTATGTTTACATATTCTTAAGCATAACAAATAATATTGAATTTGATCATTATAAAATTCCTCTATTTGCCCAAATTTTTGCGCATAACTGACTTTCTTTCCTATATCCTGATGCATCTGGTGTATTTCAGTCTGGATTTCTAGGGATCTATGTTGTATAGACACTAAACAAGTTAACTATTTTATGTGAAGATTGTTCCCATTACTTTTGATACTTGGGACATTCAGCACATTACAAAAACATAACAACAACAAGAGAACAAGCATACAAACAAAGCAACACCAAAACCCAACACCAATACACATTTCGTTATTATTAATATATAAATATATAAATAATATAATATTATATACAATGTTATAATATTATATATATATTATATATATATAAATTAATATTAAAAAATAAACTGTACATCAGCTTTAACTCACAACTTTGTTTTATTTTTAAGAAAATCAACTATATTCCTGATCTTTACACGTAAAACACAGAAAGACAGAATGACGCCTGCAAGAGCTTTATCACTCTTCCCAGAACAGATATGGTCATTACGCAGCATTTGTCATATATAATGAATGTAAGGTTTGTAATTTCAGCCATATATCAAAAGGACCAAAAATATGGTGACTTGCTCTCCTTGGAATAGTGTCTCTAAGTAGTATTTGTGTGCTCTACATCTGTTACATGACAGGTTGTTAATGATGTGTGTGTTCATTAAAGGTAAAGTGCCTCCTGTGTGTTGTAGCCCTTAAATCTGTCTCTGAAATCCCTACTTCAGTACCCATCATACATTTTCCTAGATTAAGCTCCCTGAGAGTTCCAAAGAATGAATAGTAGCTGCTCTTCTCAATCAATTTTTCTGTCAGTGGTCACCATTGCTCATTTCTTTCAAGTCACATAAGAACCTTCACTGCAGAGTTGTTTAAACAAAGTAGAAAAACCACAAGTCCTGATACATGTTACTAAATAAAACTTCAAGGATTTCTGTAGACTGGCTTGCTTTAGCAGTTCCTTAGGCATATTCATAATATAAAAATGTATTCTTTCTTTTATTTTATAGGACACAATTTTATCTACCTACAGATGGAATTGCATTACAGATGGGAAATTAGCTATGTTCAAAACATGAATAATCTATCCTTCTACTTCAACTTTTCTATTCCTCTTTTCTGAATGAATTTAATTCTCATTCATTCCATCCACAAAACTGATGTCCTATTCTTTAGCTTAATCAAGGAAGTGTTCAGTAATTGTAGTCTTGTGTCTTTCAGTTTGATTACTTTTCTTTCTATCTCTGTTTTCTATCTTGGCTGTGTTTACCAGTCTTGTCCTCAAACTTTACTAGTTCTAGTCTCCAGAATTTCTAGTTCAGCTCCTCACATTACTCATCTCATGAAACAACTCACTTGTTTTGGAATCACTGTTTCTTAAAGTACAACTTCTGATAAAACTATGGAATGAACATCAAAAACAAAAATCTAACTGAAGTGTAGGATAATGAGCATTCTTGAAATACAAAGGATTTGTTTTGCTAGAAGACAAAAGATTTTTTACAAAGTTGCTGAGTGGATGAAGATGAAAGGTTAGCTCTGATATATTAGGATTTTAACAAAGCATAAGAATCAAAATTTCATGAAGTCTTATTCAACAAACTGCGATCAATGGAAATGATGTATTGTAGGCTGAGAACTGAGGAATTATAAACAAAAGATAATAAGGATAATAAAACACTAAGTTGCACATTTAAGGATTTCCATTCTTTCATTCACAGTTATAAGTACAATAACAATGAGGGTGTTGCAAGAACAAGGAAGGGAACTTACCCTGTCATAAAAAGACATTTCAAAACACTAAATTTGTTTGCCTAAACTAAGTAAAACCAAAGAATTACCAGAGGCAAAAAGCAGTATGAGAA
Organism: Perdix hodgsoniae; assembly: GCA_035772895.1. Lineage (NCBI taxonomy): Eukaryota > Metazoa > Chordata > Aves > Galliformes > Phasianidae > Perdix > Perdix hodgsoniae. The sequence continues at coordinate 4,539,542 of JAPSGF010000052.1, forward strand.
TATTACTATGCATGTTATTTGGGCCAAGATACACTAAGGAGAAGAAGATTTTTTTTGAGTCTTGTCAGATGTTTAGAATTGTATAGGCTACAAGAGTCCAGGTGATGGTGACAGAGACTGCAGGGCTCCTTTGTGAAGCAAGTCTGGAATTGTGCCATGCAGGACTCCAATGACCCTACTGCAGGGTATGATTAGGCCCAGAATCCAAAATGGCAGCATTTGGAAGGTGTATTTAAGAAAGAGTGTACTGTTGCATGGCAGTGAGGAGGGAATTAAAAAGCACAAATGAGAAACAACCCTGCAGACACCAAGGTCAGTGAAGAAGGAATGGAGAAGGTGCTCCAGGAGCAGATGTTCTTTTGCAACCTGTGGAGATGTCCATGATGGAGAAGCTATCTCGAAGAAGCTATCCCGTAACCTGTAGAGAGGACCATATCAGAACAAATCCACATTGCAGGTCATGGAGAACCCCACACTGGATCAGATTGAAGTGGCCCACGGTCAATCAGGTGGATGTTCCCTGAAGGGTCTGTGGCTCATGCTGAGGAAAAATGTGAGGAGGAATGAGAGGCAGGGATAAATCATTACGGTTTTCTGACCATAATCCCCTCTTCCCCATCCCTTCGTGCCACGCAACAAGTCTGGGAGAGGGCAACTGGGAATGAAGTGGAGTGTGTGAGGAAGGGTAGAGGTGGGTAGGAAGTGTTTCAAGTTTTGTTTCTTGCTTTATTTTTCAGTGTCCTATTCTATTTTAATTGGCAATAAATTGTACTAATCCCCCAGTAGTCTAGTCTTTTTTGTCTCTGACAGTAATCGGTAATGATCTCCATGTCTTTATTTTGACCCACATGGTTTTTCATCATATTTTCTCATCTGTCCTGTTGAGGATGGGTTATGAGCGAACAGTTGGATTGGCATCTGGCAGCTGGCAGAGATCAGTTCACCACAGAAAGTAAATTAAAAGAAAATGTGGATTATTTATCAGTGAGTGCTTTATCTAGCTATGGATAACCTGAAAGGGCAACTCTGATAGTCCTATTGTTTGAGACACTGAAGTGTCTGACAGACTTCTAGAAAGTGTGTTCTATGGAACAAGGATGCAACAACTGATAACAGGGTTGGTTTAATAATTAATTGATATTTTTTGCATCTAACCTCGGTGATTCATAGGGATGCTTCTGCCATGTTAGATATCTTTTGCATTGTCATTCGCACAGAAGGGTGGGAGTGCAATTATGACAACATATTTCTGGTAGTATTTGCTACACACATCCAAAATTGATTAGTATGGTTTCATTTATTTATTTATTTGTTGAAGTAGAAATTAATTTCCAACACGATGATTTCTTTATGTAGGTTGCTAAGTTGTAGTTGCTCCTGCTGCAGTGCTGTCAGTGTTCATTAAGTATTTCAGTCTCATGTAGAGAAGAATCCAAAGGGAAGCAGAAAATTTCTAATCTGGTTGAAGTATTATTTTTTCATTTTATTGAACCTATCCTTAAATCTTGTTTTATTTAAGCCAAAAAATTTAATTAAAACACTTTGATTAATAAAAGGTCATGAAATAGTTAAAAAAATAAAACTTTTTTAAAATCTAATTTTACTCCAAAATTCAAGATACACATACATATATAAAATCCATATGAATATGTTTTCACAGTAAATATTTATTATTTATTGCTGCTTATTGGAACATGAAAAACAGCCACTTAATATTTCAAATTATGAAATTTTATAAGTAAAAACATGTCAAGATAATTGATACAGATAACATCTGAGTTTGTAGTTTAGATCGATCAGGTTGCATCTAGATTACTGTGAAACAGTTTAATCTTTCAGGTGTAAACATGAAGACTACCCATTGTCTTTGGTGATGAATCTTCCTAGGTTTCTTTGGCAATAAGTAGGAAAAAATAAGTTCCTCCTGTCACCAAAGTAGAATCAAAAATAAGAATCTGAATCTTCTTCTGAGGATGATAGAATACTCTTCTGAATTGCCTGTAGAGATGCTTTTATCTATCACCTGTAGTGGGAGTCTGTGGAGATGAGCTTCACTGAGCTAAAGTTGGTTTGTGAAGTGCTGCTCTACTCTGTTTTGTTTAAGGAGTCTCAACACAAACTGGAATATTTCTGCTCTGTACTATGGTCTTTGTATCTAGATCTTTCTCAACATGAAAAAACACACTACATTTATTTATTTATTTTAACAGCAGTCTGGTCTTTACTCCAATAAGTTTTTCTGGGTTTGTTGAAAAACAAACTAGGATGTATAGATTGAAACTTTTGAGTTCTTTCTAGTGTGATCTGCTGAGAAGAGTGGGCTTCTTTCTTCTGGTGAGCAGAGATAGCTGGAAAATCATGACATTTAGTAAAATATTGGGAAGATCAATGGAATACAAATCAGTTTCTAGAACGTATTTAAGCATTAATTTTGATATTTGAAAATGGGAATTGTTTTTAAAAGAGGGTAAAACTTTGTAAGAACACTGCTTATAAAAGATCTTCTAATTTTACTTAAATGTTATCAGTAAGACATCCATAAAGTGAATTTGAGGAAGCATTTTCAGTTACTTTAGTTACTTACATTTTCGTTGGGTAACATGCCATTGGAAACCTGCATTGGTACCTTTTTGCATAATGGCATGCTCAGAGCTTGATGGTTGTGCTTTTTCTCTAGTGCTCAAGTTAATTTCATAAATTTGAGCTAAGTATATTTGGTATTAGGGATTAGGAGGAAAGAGTTAATTACAGACTAGTTGCATCTACTGTCTCCTTCTGAAAATCTAATTCTGAAAACCCCTTTCAACACACAAAAAAACAACCCTGAATTTCTCTTTAGAAAGCACAACAAAAGAAAAAATATATATACATCTTTCAGGCAAAAGAAATCTTTTTCTTTCCTGAAGTCAAATAATACTAGCTTGTGAATAACTATTATTTCATACAAATTTTTGTCAGGATTTAAAAAAGTAAAGTGGTATCATTATAAGCAAAACCTGTGATAAATAATTGAATCTTGCTGAGATATTCATTTTAATAACATTTGTTCTGAATACCCATGAAAAGCATAATGACTTCCAATGAGCTAAGTCCTTTAAACTTTATTCAGATCTGGTCCATAATTCAAAGACAATAAGTCTAGAATATTCTTTGATATTCAAAACTTATATAGTTAATTGTATCAGAAGTCTGCTTCAAATCAAAGTTAGGTTGAAGATGGGTTTGAGAACAATGAATAATTCTTGTTCTTCTTCAAGTTTGCTTATAAAACCAAATATTCCTTTCATGTTTTTAAAATAATTTTGGTTTAGAAGCAAATAATATACATTTAATCATATCAGGCAATATTATCCTTAGTAAAAAATAAATTAATTAATTTTAAAAAATCTAAAATCTCTACTCAAATATCACATAAAATTACTTAAAAATATACTGTTTTATTTTTTTCTAAGAAAAACTGTTTTTTTCACCTGATTTGAAAGTAAAGGAGGCATTCATTTAATTAGTGCAGTACACATACATTCACTCCACTTCTTCAAATAGTTTTTACTCATTATAAACAAACCAAATAATATAAATTTGTTTTAAAAAACATTATGAATATTATTGTGGTATCACAGTCATTATCAGTTATTACATTCATTTTATTAAGACATGTTTGGAAAGAGTAATAAATTGGGAACAGGTTTTTAACCTTGCCAGAAAGCTTGAAGAAACAACATCAGTATCCAAATGTACAGAAATCTGCAAGCATAAAGTGTTTCATTTATCATTGCTACTAAGAAAAATAATGTCAGATCATTTACCAAGCACTGTCTAATTAATTCATTAACTAGTATGAATATTTGTCACTGAAAGAAGTGCATTAGAGGGAAATGATTCTTCAGTGTTTCATTGGTTTATATACATGTGTTCACAGATCAAATTGAAAAGTCATGAAGATGTTTAAAAATGTAAAATTTTAAACTGTTGATACACAGATGAAACAATACTAAAAAGAGAAGTTTGATGTTTCTCTATGTACTTTCAGCATGTGTGTCTATCCTGGTAAACAGGGAGCATTTCAGCCTTATTTTCTCTGGTGTAGCATCCTGGTTTAATTGATTTTTTTTTTCTGTTGGCTCTCTTCAAGAAGATTATTACATTTGTCAGCTCTTAGTTTTTGAAAATACAATTAGACCTAAACTTTTCTGAGAGTATTTTATCAAATATGATAGCTTAAATGAAAGACATTGTCCTTTGCAAATTCATATGTTTTCATTAGATTAAAAGGCCTCCCATCTGAACTTTTCATTTAAATTTATATGAGATTTCTGGTGTGTAATTCCATGCTTAGCAATATTTGATTTCTTCTTCAATATTATCCAAACACTTTAGTTGTGTTTTTATTACATTTGGTGTTGGATTTCCATCCTTTGGTGCTCTTATGCTGAAGGAAATGATAATTAAAATTCTGTAACTTTGGTTGATTTTTTTTTAATGGAAAAATATTTTTGGGGGGTTTCAGAAAAATAATTACTAACAGCTTCACTAAATCTTTAAATGCAATTCTAATGAGATATATTTCCTTACTGAATTAGATGCTTGTTAGCATGATGAATTTTTTTAACCTTTTCAAATTAGAATATTAATGTACAAAATAATACTGTTAACCCTAACAGAAATAACACTGCCAGTTGTAATTCCTTTCGTTGGCATTTTGTTCAAAGATAAAATATCCAGATTTGAATCAGTGTGTATTAAAAAACTAGTGCTGCCTAGTGTTTGTAATGTCATTGTCTTTTGGGGCAGTTAAGAGTTTGCTACCTCTAGAAATCCATCTTTCAGCTAGGTAATGTCAGTCATGAAAGGCTCTCTGTTTCTGTAGCATCAAGATTAAATGCTTGTGTTGTAGTTCTAATCCGATTTTCTTTTAAGCTTATCATTGCGGTGTGAATGCTATTGAGGTTCTACTGCTTGTTCTTCAAACCTAAAGTCAGGAAGCTGGCCGAACTCATGACTCAACATTCTCCGAGGAGTCTAGGTCTCTTTTCTGCAATAGATTTTTTTAGTTCTTCCAAATGTTAAAATATTGTTCACTGATACACTTCTACAGTTGGGGATAAAACTGTAAATAATAAGTAACAAAATAGAAGCAATCATTTAGAAATTCCAGGTATTTGATATTTTTGCAAAGAAAACAAGTTTATGATAAGTATAGAGCCATAGGCCCATGATTTCAGTAGATTCTTCCGAAAAATAAACTTCACCCTCACATTTCTTCAAATCAACAAATGTTCCTTGACCACATTAATGAGATAATCTTTAAAATTATATATGAACAGGAGTCTGCTACTTGAGCAGGCTTATTGCTCAGAGAAGCTGAAATTAAAGAAGGGGCCTTGAGAGTTGATTGTAGTCAGACATCATATTCCAGAACACTAGAAGGTAACAATTTCCCACTGGAAATCCCTCTGTTAGCAAATCGTAAGCTATGAACTATGAATTAAGTACTTTTGGCCAGTTCTTTCTTCTGGGAGACAGTCAAAGATTTCTCTGACACCTTTAGATATCCAAAACAGCAGACACTGGGACAAAGCTGAGCCCTATCTTCAAGTCTCAGTGGCACAGCTTAGAACAAAAATATAAATCCCAGCTACCTACAACCCAGAGGAAAAATCAAACAAAAACTAGAGGAATAATTTCATTATTTTCTTTCTGAGCTATTCTGATTTTTTAATAAATAATAATATATGCAAAATAAAACCCTAAACCAAATCAACGCAACTCCCAAACCCCAACGATCTACAAAGAATCAGAATTCCAAGATCACAGATGAGATTTTGAAATACCCAGCCAACACATACAGATTCCTATCCATGTAGGTGACAGTGTGACTTCAAAGGAGAAATATAAGTAACATTGAGCTGTGAGGAGCTTACAGCACAAGACAGTATCTGAATGTATAATATGAGGCACAGAAGTCATAGTGGGACACATTTTTCCATGAAGTCTTATCAGAGTTGAGATTTTCAAATGTGCCTATGTGGAATAGAAGTATAGATTTAATTCCCTTTCAGTGGTACGTGTGCTGTGAATTCACTTTGGTGCTTTTTGAATAAACTTCACCTGATGCAATCTGCCAACTCTCTGGAAAGGCAGATGCTGTGCAGTGTGCACAGGTGGCCAAGAAAGCCAATGACATCCTGGCTTGTATCAGGAATAGTGTGGTGAGCAGGACTAGGGAAGTCATCCTGCACCTGTACATTGGTATTGGTGAGGCCTCACCTCAAGTACTGTGCTCAGTTTTCGGCACCTCAGTACAGAAAGGACACTGAGGTGCCAGAGAAGGTCCAAAGAACAACAAGCAACAAGGCTTATGAAGGGCTTGGGGAATATACCCTATGAAGAGAGACTGAAGGAACTGATGCTGTTCAGTCTGGGGAAAAGGAGGCTGACGGGAGATCTTATTGCTCTCTTCCAGTATCTGAAAGGTGCTTACAGCGAGAGTGGAGTTGGTCTCTTCTCACCAGTGACAGGTGACAGGATGAGGGGAAATGGCCTTAAGTTGTGTCAGGGTAAGTTTAGGTTGGATATCAGGAAAAACTTCTTTACAGAAAGGATTGTAAGCATTGGAATAGGCTCCCCAGGGAGGTGGTTGAGTCACCATCCTTGAATGTGTTTAAAAACTGTTTGAATGTGGTGCTCAGGGACATGATTTAGTGGAGGGTTGTTAGTTAGGGCAGTATGGTTAGGTCATGGCTGGACTTGACGATCTTTAACGTCTTTTCCAACCTGCGTGATTCTATGATTCTATGATTCTATAAGCTTGAGGACCTGAAATAACAAAATATCTGATAATGGCTAATACAGTCATTAAAGTTCAATGCAATAAAATTGCTATAGTACTGGTTGTTAATCAGGTAACAGTGAATTTTTTCTGAGTTTGTCAACTCTTCCGTCTTTCAAGTAGAAGGCTAACAATACCATTTCCTCTTCAAAATAACAGAAAGGAAATTCTTGACTCAAGAGTTTTTTATTTCTCTCATGATTATATTACTCCAGCAACCTCTTCAGAACATTTCATTCTTCCCTTAAACTATTTTTTACTGTTGTACTTCCAAAGTAGAATCAGTTGGCAGGAAATGAACACTTTTATTTTCATGATCATGAACAACAGTGCACAAATGGAGCTTTTCTGTATATTCTTGACCACTGCTATATTAGCTGAGGCAGAGAAGAAAAGGATGTGACGTGAATTCTGTCTGCATTACTTAGGACAATTGTCCTGTATGCTAACATGGTATCTTTGGTTAATCTTGTGATTTTCTCCAGTTCTATCCATTTATGTTTTATTTTTATTTATTTATTTTTTTTCTCGTGCTTATTCTCTTTTCCACAACATTTTATCTTCAGGATTATTTTATGGACTCCATGTCTCTGATCTCCTACTAATTATACTGCAGCTCGGGAGGCAGATCTGACATTTCAGTGCATCAGAACAATCAGTCACTTGGTTTCAATTACTTTGTTTTTTGGACTTCATAGGACTAATTGTTAAGAGGAAGCCCTACAAATAAAATTCTAGAGAACAGTTATTTCCACATTCAAAATCATAGAAAGCAAGATAGATTTTTCTGTAGAAAAAAATCTTTCTGAAACATGGAGGACTGCGTATTTACTGAAAATCCAATATGCAGGCAAGCAGATGAAATATTTAAACCTCTGGAAAATAGTTCTGCAAAGAAGAAAGAACTAATATTTGCATAAACTGGGAAACTTCCATATAAGAAGTGATTTTCTGTTATTAGGTTCTTTTGGAGTTTCCTTGTGCCAAAAGTGACTGAAAAGAGAAGGGGTCTGGAGAGAAATAAGCATTCATCTTCTTGAGAATGAACTGGATTGGAGATTCTTTTTTTGCTATTCCAAATAGTGTTTAAGCTATACTGTCAGAAATCAACAGATTTTATAACTGTCACATGCTGTTCTGGTCCTGTGTCTGTGAGGCATTATGCTCCTGGGCCAAGGAGTGGGGTAGCCTTTCTGAAATGACCAGATGATTGGAAGCTTGATGTGGTAGCAATTAGAGAACAGTACTCATAAAAGCTATAAAATGCCAAGAAAACATTGTTTCAGAAACTAATAAAGCTTTTGAAAAAATTCAACAAGAGAGTCTTCCATGACAAGTGATTAACTTGCTTGTCAAGTATGAAAAGTGTTACCAAAAGGATTGAGATGGATTTGGATATGGGTTTCAAATACAGTTAGATATTTAAGCTCTAAAAAACTAATCTCTTATCCCACAGGAAAGCAAAATGCACAATGAAGTCATTTATTGATTTCTGCATGTCTGAATTGGGTACTGCCATACAGTTGTACCTAGGGGCAAATTTCCTATGCCATACACTCCAATTGAATTGAACTTGATTTTAACTTGTTGTTTGTATCCAGAGAGGAATCTACCAGCATTGACATGTTTGCAGACTGTGTCTGTGCCTAGCAGGAGAAGCTTTTTGAATTACCCAAGTGGCATAGGAACATGGGCACTAATGAGATTCTAAGTCTCCTTGACACTATCTGGAAACTCCTGCAATTGCAAATGTGTATTATAGGACCTGTGTGGTCCTATATGATTTATGTGGATCCTATATGTTTAGTTATCTCTTCCGAAATGCTAATGTCTGTGTTCCAGTTTTCCTTTGCCCAGATTGAAATGCACCTCACTGTGGGCAGGGTAGAAAAACAATCTCTTAGTGTTTGGGGTAGAAGCATTCATACATGTTCACTTTTAGTGCTCATCTTTTGATCTCTTCTTTAAAACCCTGCACGGCTCTCAAGAATGTGTTTATAGCTGAATAGCCCTGAAATGTTATGTCGCTGATGCAGATTGACCTCCATAAATAGCATGTCCTCTATACCAAGATCCATTTTCTCCACTCACTACTGCTCCTTTGAGATGATTTTTACTGTTGTTCCTAGCTCTGGGGATTTTTGTTGAGAGCCTGTTTGCAGAACACATACCACACATAGCTTTCAAGGCTCTCTGACTCTTATTACTGATATTCCTTTTAAAAATGATTTAGTGAAGGCTACAGATGTGCTAAATGGCTTGGCAAAAAAACATGGAGTGCCTCTGAACAGGAGTACCCACCTGCTGGCTCGTGAGTCAGTGATTCTTTGGTTTTACAGTATTGAAAGTAAAATAAACAGCAAGTGATGAGAAATGCTGTTCACTGCAATAAAATATGGAGAATACACATTTCCTGACAGAAAGGTAAATCATTGCTGCACATTTTGTTAGAAAATGTGCACTCTACTATTCTGTTTCTCAAAAAGCTTTAAATGAAAATGCAAAAACCTTCTTTTGCAAAGAAGTTTAATTTCAGATTTCTCTTGCAATCCTCTAGCCTCTCTGTTCTTTCCCCTAGGAAGTAGCACCTTTTTTAAGTATTGAGTCAAAAATGGCAAGATCCTGACCTGAAGTATTTGGCTGCTATTAAGTTTCTTTAAAAACAAAGAGAAAGAGAGAGAGAGAGAGAGAGAGAAGGAGAGGGAGGAGGAAGGAGAGAGGGATTAAACATAAGCATCATAACCTGCTGTTTAGAAGAAAACTAGCTAAACAAAACACATTTGGCATAGACACAGTTCAGTGCCACAAACTGCACTAATGTGATGAGGTAAAGAAGGAAAAATAAGGCGCGTTGTTTCATCCTTCCCTGGATTGTGGTTGTGCCCAATAGCGGGTTTCTTAATGTTTCCATTACATCCCCCTATTTTTAGAAGTTAATAGCTCAGCTATAACAATTTGCTTCAGGCTGAAGCTTGGCGTACAAGGTCTCAGTCAGGGAGCACATTTAGTGAAATAGAAGATTACCCATTTTAGAACCATATATATTTTTTTTTTTCTGTCACACAATCTAAAAATATTCTCCATTTCAGAAACTGCATTTGGCATCTGATTTATCTATAATGTAATCTTTTCTCACTACATTTGACCAATGAAAACTCCATAAGAAAAAAAAGTAACTTTTTGTGTGTGTGTGTGCGTTTCTGCATCAGTATGAGAATGATGGCCAATACATTCTCCTTTTTCAGGGTTCAAAATGATCTGTAGCTATTTGTAATTCAAACAGATCTATGTGAAGTACATAGTACATTATATGACATCAGTCTACTCTGAGAGTTTTTACTGTGGGATAAACCATTGCAGGAGAAAAGATACAGGATAAGATGAACTGTGAGACTAATTGAATATCGTAATTCTTATTTTTATGTTTCCTAGACCTTGACTGCTTGGGAACTTCAAGAATATCTACCAGAAAAGACACACTCTGTAAGGACAAGGTGTTTTGTGTGAATATAAAATGAAACTTAAACATTATGTTATCTATTAGTCTTCCATAAATCTCTTTTTTTTTACCTTTGGAAAAATAGATGTTTGGAGGATGGAGTGTTTTAGGAAACATACAAACCCCCTGAACTGTTTAGAGAAATGAAAAACTGACACAGAGTTGTATAAATATTTTAATCATTAAAAATAATAATATAAATAGCTATAGACCTTTTGTGCATTCTTAGAAGGTATTTCTGATTTTTGATGTGCCTTTGTTTTTGTTTGTACAGTCACTAAGTGAAAATGCAGTTCCCAAGTTATATTACTGCTTTGCTTTACAATACTTCTGGAGCTATTATGGGTTAAAAAGCTGTAGTAAAACTACATATCTCTCAGTAGCTCTCAGTAATTCTACCTGCATAAAGTTGATGCTTTTTTTTTTTTTTTTTTCCTCCTGTAGAAACACAGATGAAGGACTAAAGCACACAAAGCTTATGTGGAAACAGTAAAAGAAAGAGCAAGATGATCTGTCCCACAGTCTTGCAGTGGTGTCTGTGCAGTCCAGCTCTCTGGATACTGACATGCTTTTATGTGGGGCTATGTCTCTGCTGAGCAGTATCTGATACAGCAGCATGATAATGTTCCTTTTTACTACGGCATCTGCTTCAACTCCTGATATAACCCGCTTAAAACAATAAGGCAGTTGTTACACAGAAGCAAAAGACTACATCAAAAATTATCCTACTCTTCTTTTCACGCAACACACTTTGTCGCCATAGACTTTTACGTCAACTCATTGCCTTTTGTGGAAGATTTTGCTTTCTTTTTAGCTATTATTTTCCACTGTAGTATGTGAGGGACTCAGCTATGGAAATGACCATTGTAGGAATTTGAGTCATCTGCAAGATATGTTTTCTGTGTCAGATATAGCAATATAATTCAGTATGCTTAAAAGTTATCCAATTTGCAGTAATACTTGCTTGGTTAACTTCTTTCATATCTTCTCACTCTCACCTTAGCAGGGAGTCCTGATAAATCTGCTTCTCTCAATCTCCTTCCAAAGAGGGAGAGCTCAGCTCTCCAAAACAGATCCACTAGGTTACTGGCATGTAATCAATAGAAATGCTTCAGATCTTCCTGAAAGCCTTCAAGGATTACTTCAAATAACAAATATGTTCAGTTTCATCAGGCAATAGCAAATTCCCTCCCTTCTATCCCTTCCTTCTTCCCTCTTTTCCATCCCTTTCATCCCTCGCTTCTTTCTTCTCTTTTGGTTCTCTAAACCTCTATATTTATCCTTTGAACTTGTGAGTTATTACATATCATATGCAGTTTAAAGTAACCTTCACTTTAAATTCCATGGCTTTTGTTGGCTAAGTCAGTACTTCAACAGCATTATTATGGTTTTCTTTGTGTGAATATTGTCAGTCAGACACTTAGTACAGGTTACTATATTGCAGTTATATTTGGGGCTTAGTGGTGAATGTCACCTCATAGGTCTTTGCAAAATCCTCACAACTGATCAGAAATTCAACTGCATGGAAAAAAATGTCTGTTGTCAAGTAGAGCTTTAATTAAAGCTATACTTTGTTTTCAATCCAATTTACGAACAAATACAAAAAAAGAAAGATGTAAATTTTACAATGCCTGGCAATGTATCCAATTCTGAGCTGAACAAAGAAGCTTATATGCTGAAAATCTTGTAGGAATAAAGCATGTAAGATAAATAAAAAGCTTCCAGTGCTTAATTCCAGTCGTCTCCACAACAACTGGAGCTGCTGATAAGACACCTACTCAGAGTAATGATGCATAATGTGAAGAAGCAATAACCCAGACTGCATAAGTATGAAGGAATGCTATTCTTTTAAAGAAAAGTGTGGCAAATGTGAAGCTCTGTTAATGTTCTGAGCCTTTTTCAAAGTATTTTTGTGAACAAGGCAAATTGCCAGCATTTACTTTTTTTCAGAATATGATAGGGAGAACAAGAAATGTAACTAATATAAGGGCATCAAGCATTTGTCCATGTACAATCATGTAAATATTTATGTTCTGTCAGTTCATTATTAGTGGAGGTTCTAATAGGAATATAAATATTATAAAGTGTGTTTACGGCAGATAAATCATAGGGGTGCTGAAGTAATTTGCAATAGTAAAGCTCATTTTGGATAATTACAGAGCCCCAGAAGATTGTATTTATGTATTACAAAGGAAGGGGATGTTCAGAGGAAAACTGTTTTGGGCTGCTGACATTCTGAGGAGGCTGGAGGCTGATCCTGTCTGGGACTGACTTAGGAGCATATGCAAATACTAATGAAGGATTTTGACAATAGAAAGGAGGGAAAAATCAGTTTAGTTTCAATTGCAAGGCTAACCTTATTCAGTCAAATTTCATGCAGATGAATTACTGTAACTACAGAAATAATGTAAGAAAAGATTAGTAAAGATTATGCTGGCAATAAAAATACTAATGTTTTATTATGTTGAATTCTATTTTGCATTTTATGTGGGGGTAAATTAGGCTGCAGTGTTGTTTATCCTTGTTTTATGAAGGCTGTGTTCATATCCATATTAAAGCTTATTACTCCTCTTTCCTTCACTCCCCTCCCTATCCACATTTTATTTAGGCTAACTAAATACTTGACTCGGCACATCTTCTGCTTTAAATATCGTTAAAGCTAAGAACAAAACACGACAACCAATCTCTCCTCCATCCCAGAAAGGGCTAAGCAACAGAACAGTGGAGTTTGGAAGGTCATATTATAATGAGCTTAAAATGCAGTTCTCTGAGCTTGTGCTCTGCTGCAAATAAATGTGGTTCAGCTCTTTTCCATGAATGTTTTACTGATTAGATTAATCTTAAGTAAAACGTGCATTCTTCCCTCAATGACAATCTAATCAATGTCTATCTGGTAGATGATTGTTCAAGTAAAACACTATCAGAAGGAGCAAAATTGTTTTCTGAATTGTAATAAAAGAGCTTAAAATCAGAGTGAAATCTATCTCTCACACATTTTTAGCGGTAATAACTAGCAAATCTTTTTTGTAGATCTTTTTGTACTGGACTGACTATTGGAACTTCACTGTTTTTGAGAGAGATTTGAGTATATTCCCCTTTTTTTTTAAAAAAAAAAAAAAAAGCAAGAACTTTGTTTTTTGTTTTGGTTTAACTTTGCTTTTGGTGACAATAAATAAATAAATATATCATTATAAATACAGTAATGGGTAGCTAATCAGTTCTCTTCAGGAAAAGGATCACAGTCACAGCTCGCTGAATCAGTGCTTCCACAGTTTATGTATTTTACCACAGGGACTTCTCTTTTACATAAAAACTACAACTACATAGTAGCAACTGTCCTAGAGGCAAGTATCAAGGCAAAACAGATATATTTCCTAAAATAAAACACACTGCCTTACCTAATCAGCTGCCTCACCTCTTCATAAAATCAACTTGACTCCCTCCTGAAACTGAAAAATTTACCTGCCAGACTAGTGAGTTTTATCTCTATCTGACTATATATATTAAAGGTTTAAATTGTGCAATGCAAAACAGCACTGAAAGTTATCCTTGGACAGCCAGGAAAGCCTGAATCCTAGCTGCCTCCAGTAATGTGTCATTTGTTCTCTCCACAAATATTATCATTTTCTGCATGTGCTCCTTTTTCACTTACCAAAGTCATATATTGTTACCTTCCACCCTTATCACCCTCATAGCAGCATGATCTGTTAAAACTCATGCCATGGGATAAGCCTGCATAGACAACTTCAAATGCTAAGAAATAGAAAATACAAGTTGACTTGTCAACTACATACAAGAGTATTATAAGTACTTTCTATTTCTACTACCATGCCTTCTATGTGGCTCAAAGAATTAATTTACACAGCATTTAACCAGATGGAAATATTTTCTGAGAATATTGCAAGCTTTAATAGATATTTCCATTGTTAATTATTATTAACTTTTTTCTTTTCAACTCTCATCTCTTTTTTTCTTCATTCTTTTTTACCTTCTGTTTTCAATGGACTTTGTCATCTTCCCAGTTTCAAAAGTTAACCCCTTAATCCTTACCAGTTAACCACACTTTTGTTTATAAATCCTTACATAGAGATCAACCACTCCACATTTATTAAAATTTAATTAAAGCGTATGTTCTGAAAATCAGTTACAAAGGAAAGGAGAAGGGAGAAAGGCAGCAAGAAAGTCAGCTTCTTCCCTTGTACCATTTCCCTTACACTGGAAGCTTTTATATACTTAAGCTTCTCAACTAGCAGTTCCATGTTTTTAAGAGGATTATATTATTAATAGTTTAATTATTCATTATGCAGTATTTTTCCAATTGTTATCAAGGTTATATTTTGCATTTGGTATTAAAAAAAAATTAATGTTTTATCCTTCTTAACAGTCATGACTCATTCTAGTTTTGCCTTTACTTGCACAAAATATTGCTTCAAGAAGAACACAAGAGCATGCCTGTAGCAGAATCAGATATATCTCCTGGCAGTACAGTGACTCAACCTACTGGGAGACTAGTGCAGTCAAACTGTACTCCAGAGACTGTGGTTTGATTACTGTCACTACCAGTTGGATCATTAATCATAACAGTGGTAGTGACAGCAAGTTTCTTGACCTCATCATGAAAAGCAGAGAGGCCATCCACTGGAGCAATTCATCCTTCAGGCGAAAGAAAACTGTAGGGAGGATATCTTTTATTATCTAGCGTGTTCACTTTCATCCACTTCTTCTGCCTACAATCTTATAAAAAATGCTAGGGCTTTAGGGAGGCAGGATCTCGTATTTCTTCTTCTCCTAGGGAAACATCATCCATTGTTTCTGATCATGTTCCTATTCTCACCCCTCTGCATCTCTCTACATAGTAGCTTGGCATCAAAAGTCAGAAATGTATCTTCAACTGTATAGTAACAGTGCACATGGTTGTGTGTTTTTATATAGAGATTGGTTGTATTCCCCTTCTGTTGGCTGAAATATAATCTCTTGCTGACAAAGGACTTAACCCTGAAAACCCAGATGGCCTTCTTTTAAACACTTAAGATTGCAGGTTAAAAGTTCCTAGCATTCCTGTTCAATTTGTTGATGGAATTGTCAGTGTTGCAACCCATTTTCAAGTCCACAAAACATGCAGAATTATTTTAGTCTTTAACATCTATGCTATTATGCTAACAGCATCTGTTATATGTAATGCTTTCTTATTACCTCTTGTAAAAATCCCTCATTTTCCAAGTTATTTGAATACAATCAGCCTCCAAATAAATGATCTCAAGCAATTCCTGACAATTAAAGCCAATTTGATTATCCCATTCCTTCGAGATTATTTGCAAAAACTGCTGCTTTTGTCAAAAGAGAATTATAGAAGTACATTTTTAGATTTTTTTTTCTCAGTATAAGTTCCAGTGAGAATAATTTTGTATTCTGAAATTAGAAAAATGATCAAGAATCATAACATCTTTGTGAAAATGTTCAAAGATATGATAAAATACAGTAAATTAATGCTTGCAAATTTTATGAAAAAATGCAAACATATATAAATGAATACTCACATTTGTGGATAATTGATATGGGTCTGACAAAGACATTTCTTAACATCTTCATTTCTTTTCTTCATTAATGACCAACCAGCCACACAAAATAGGCAATGCAATATCATTAGATGATTAACTAGAAACACTCACTTTTCAAGACCATAGAAAAACTTCCACTGGACTAAATGTTTTCTGCAATTTTCTAATTTTTATACTGCATTGAATGTTAATGAGTATTGACATGGTTTTAAAAGCAGTTTACAAAGTGAAATTTTATTAGAAATAGCCATAATAAAATTTTATCCAGGAAACCTGTCTGCAGAAGTATGACTCATTTGAATGGCAATATGTGAGTGAATGTACATAAGCTCCAATTAATACACAACTGTTTAGCAAGTGTCCATTAACTGCCACTGATCATGACTTCTATTCATAGCAAAGGACCTTGAGCATATTAACAGGCAACATATATAATTTCTTATTTTGGAATTTCTATTTACACAATTGGTGCTAAATTATTACTAAGTAATTGATAATATGCTCAGTTAGGTGTGACAAGTCATGATACTTCAAATATGGTAATTCAAATAGAGTATTTCAAGTGCTTTCTCTGGACAAGATCTCTTGACACCAAGGGAGCATCCCCATGTAATTGGACATGAAGCTCCAGTTGTGAATCCTGGCTTCATCAAAGAGAGACAGAGATATTTACGCAGGGTAAGAGTTTAGCTGGATCTTTTTAAGATAACATTCATTGTTTTTATCTGTAGGGCAAGAAAAACAAAGCCTTACTCAAAGGTGTCAATTCTGAGGCTTAATTTTCACTGTGTTTACTCAACTGAAATATGAACATTGTACTTCATGGAGTACAAACCAAATTTCTCTGTTTTCTGGATTTGCTGGAAAAACAGACAAGGAAATTATTTTATTTTTTATATCAACTTTATAATTCATATTTATATTTGGTTCAAATTTCCCTAGGAAACAGCCAGTTCAAGGTAGGCTTATTTTGACTCTTACTTGAAGTGTAAATCCTATCACACTTTTACATCTGCCATGTCGTAAACTTCTTGAGCACCAGGTTATTTTGACCAATTTGGTTTCTCACTTCTCTAGTTCTGTGCAATGCCAGATTGTATATTTGTATTTCTAAAAAATACATTTTATTTTCTGTTGGCTCCTGTCAGGGCTTGTTGGTCTTTGGGCCTTTGGCCTGTAACTAAGTATTAGTTTTTTATTTATCACTTCTCATTCCAACTCTTCTTTTTCACTCGCTTACTGTTTTTTTGTTGTTGTTGTTTATGCTGTTTTTTTTTTTTTTAATATTTTCACACAGACGGTTCACAGCTTTGACATACACTTGTGTAAAACTATTTGCTAAATGCCAGTATTCATACCAGTAGGTCACAGTTAAATTTCAGCTACTGTCAAATGTTAGCACTTTGGAAACTCATATAACTCAGAAAAGCATCTCAGTCTTAACCTTTGTCTCATTCACTTAAGTTATGTGTACTTTACATTAGAGAGCTTGTAACGTGTACCAAAGGGATAAGCAATTATGTATTTGCTTCTTCTCTTAGTACTTACAGAGGTCAGTGATCATTTAAACAAAGACCAATGAAAATTTTCTTATAGAAATGCAAAAAAAAAAAACAACCAACAACAGCAAAAACCAAAACCCGAACAAAACAAAACCCTGAAAAATACATAGCATAAAACCTTTATCATCTTGGTGTGCTTGCAGGTGTCATAGAAGAATACATGGTTTAGGGGGTTTAGTAGCTGAAACTTGGGAGTTCTATCAGAATTTTACATTGATATTTTGGATTAATATTATATATATATATATATATATATTGGCACAAATCCTCCTAGGCATAGATTTCTGAAGTAAAATAAGATTAGGTTAAAATAAAAATTGCTGAACATAAGTCTCTCAGATTTATAGAAGTTAATTTCTTTTATAATCAATGGAACATACCAATGAACTCATCTCATGAACTTATTCAACAGTTGTGAAAATAGACATATTAGACATGCTGGCAGCATTGCTTCAGCTTTTCTGTTTCTGGTTTCCAATTTCCCTTTCACTGCTGTTTTTAATTGAGTTTAGAAATACGAGGGATTATGGAGAAAGTATCATATCATTAAAGAAACAAGGAAGAAGGGTGCCACTGAAATGCAACTGGAGAAAGAGAAATAGAAAATTGAACTGTGACCTTTACCTACTAGGGCAGAAATAATGCTTTTATATACTTTATAGTGATAATGTGAGTTTTGTGCTACATGCTTAAGTGGAGAAACTGAACAATCATGTTTCATAATGTGTTGCTTTGTTTTCTGTGTAGAATCTATCAGTGCAACGTACTTTCGGCACATAACTTTCCTGGTGATTATCCTTCAAACAATTTAGGAATAGATAACTAGATTGACATTCTATTTAATTATCCCTATTAAAAAGCAAGCTTGTGGTA
The DNA here is from genome assembly GCA_035772895.1 of Perdix hodgsoniae. Lineage (NCBI taxonomy): Eukaryota > Metazoa > Chordata > Aves > Galliformes > Phasianidae > Perdix > Perdix hodgsoniae. The sequence continues at coordinate 4,557,863 of JAPSGF010000052.1, forward strand.
TATTATTGTAATAAATTTTAACAATGAATGAAAAAACGCACCAGGCTTCCCATAAAGAAAAGTTTCTTTTTGATAGAAATTTACATCATAAGCATTAAAAACCTATGTCATTTGAGCCCATAATGATAATAATAATGGCAATATAAATAATATGATAATCATCTTCTAATCAAATATTTTACATGCTTTTTACCTGAAAAGGTTATAAATTAGCATAGCCTAAAATGTTATTTGTATCTTGAGCACTATCCTGGAGAACAGAGGTGAAACTTTTTCACTTTGCCACATCCCAGATACACAGATTCTAGAAGCAGATCAATGAACATTTATATATATATGTCCTTGAGATATCTTGTTTCTACATGAGTTTCTATACAGAAGTTTACCAGTCTTTCTTGTGATTTTTATATTGTGATCATAGTGACATTTTTCAAACACTTGAAAAACTTTAAACCATTTGTCACCTTCCATTTCAGTTTTTGTTTGTTTTTTTTTTTTGTTTATCAGTTCATCATTTGTCTTGGTTTCGTGTGCTTTGTTGTTGGCAGAATATTTCATGATGTAAAGAGGCTGTAAAGAGGATGTAAAGAATTTTGCACTTGTGAAAAATTCTAGTGGTTTTGGAAATGAGTTCTATAAATCTGAGAGAATTCCTGAAGAGTTCCATGACATCTGAGGAACACCCTCCTGAAATTATTTGTATACAGTGTCGTAGAGTGATAACTTTCCCCTTTTGTCCAGAAGCTGAGAAGGTATCCAAGATGAGTGTCCAAGAAAACCAAGAGTTTTAAGTTCTTCTCTGTCTAGGAGATTTGGGGAATATAAACACCTCTACTTCACAAACCTCTTATCACCATGCTCTTGAGACTTCTAGGGCAAGGTTCTTCTAACTTCCTGCTTTAGTTGCTGTTGCACTTTGCATAGTGAAATATTCATAGGGCTAGAGGAAGCAAGAGGCTTCAACTATTTGGTGGTTAATATTAGGATTAGTGCACTTAGCAAGGTGAAATTCCAGTTTCTTCGACAAATAATATGTCCTTATATGGTTAGTTCTTTTGCAGATTTTTGATCTTTAGGTTTTCTAATGAGATAAACATTTTTATAATCTTTAGTCTTTTTCTCACATCTGTTACTTTAGATGAAGGAAAAAAAAAAAAGGACATTAGGGAATGATTTAACTCTTCTGAGTTACGTGGTAAGTGAATTAAAAATACTGACTTAAGAGGATTTCTAACAGGTTCTCTTGTTTACAACACAGCAGATGCACAAACTTAATAAAAATATTACTTTTGCATGCATTTAACTACATAACTATTTCTTGCTAGTCATTGCTGTTCACAGGATTAGGGTTATCATACCTTCCAGGATAACTGCAAATCTTGAGATCATACTTTCTCAGTAAACTGGAGAATTCTTCATTCTCTGCATACTTTAACTCTCATTGGTTTTAAAACTAAATTAAAAATAATTTTTCCTCACAGCTTGTCACATGGCCTATTTCCTTCTAGCTATCAGGCTGAAAATCATAGCATCATAGAATGGCTTAGGTTGGAAGGGATCTCAGAGGTAAAGTAATTCCAACCCACCTTCAGTGGGCAGGGTTGCCATTCATTGAATCAGGGACTAGATCAGGTTGCAAAGGGCCCCATCCAATCCAACACTGAACACCTCCAGGGATGGAGCATCTTCAACACTTCTGGGCAAGCTGTTCTATCTCATCACAACCCGCTCTGTGAAAAATATCACCCTGACATCTAAATGTATGTCTCTTTGAGTTTAAAACTATTTCCCCTTGTTGTATCACTATCTACTAAAGTAAAAAGTTTAATTAATTCTTTCTTATAATCTCCCTTTAATTACTGGAAGGCTGCTATCAATCCTCTCTGCAGCCTCTTTCTTCTCCAGAACAAGTCCAGTTCCCCTAATCTATTTTTGTATGAGAGATACTCCAGCCCTTTGATAATTTTTTTGGCCCTCCTCTGGATCCACTCCAAAAGCTCTGACACCTTTCCTGAGCTGGGGGCCTCAGACTTGGGTGCAATACTCCAGATGAAGCCTAACAAAAGCCAAGTAGAGAGGGACAACCATCTCTCTCACTCTGCTGGGCATCCTTCTTTTGATGAAGCCCAGGATACAGTTCGCTCTCTGGTTTGCAAGTGCAACATACAGTTTTGTACCATTTTCAAGCACATTCTCTTCACTCTTACCACTTCACCTCGTTATTCTTGCCCTCCCCTTTCCCCTTGTTTCTTCCCCTTCCATATGTGTCTTTGCAGAGATGGAAAAGAAGAATCTCTCACACATTGCCAATTTTCAGAGCACATGCCATTAGCAATAATTAATATTTTCTACTATCCATAATTTGGATGTACATGTGCTAGTAGCATTTCCAGCAAGGGTGAATATACGCAGGCATTTCATGATACAGCAGATTTCATCAACATGGTTTTATAGCTTTAGCTAGAAATTTTTTATAAATGGTGCAGATATCACAAAACAGCAAAAATCAAACAAAAAATCAACAAATCTTTTTTTCTGTTGAAAATATTCAGCCTCAGCTTTGCTGTCTAAAACTGAGAGTCCACCAAGAGTAAGTTTCCTGATTTCAGAGAAAATAAACTCTGTCCTAGCTGAATCCAGGACTACAACTTCTAGATGTTTTTAATGTTCCCTAAACCTTGATTCCAGTGCAGGCAGTTGTAAATCCTACTTTTCCCTGTGTACATGAGCAAGACCTCAAAGATCCAAATTCCCCTGTTAACAAACATGAATTTTTATTTTTATCTTTTGTTTTTATTTTTATTTTTATTTTTGACTGCTTGTTTTGTCCTCCCAATTAGCAATGAAGACTCATTTTAAAATATCATACTTTAAAATATCATCCTCTCACATGGGGATGATATTGTCTAACTTTAAGAGAGCTTAAACTCTGATATACCAAGCAGGAAAATTGCAGTAGAATAGTAAATTTTGCTTATAGTAAACTCTGTTTTGATTTTACTTTTTTGTTCTTTACTTCATGGGATCAACAAAATCAATGTTTCAGTAAAACAAATCTGCATACTTCTCCCTCTTCATTTCTATATCTTTTGACTTCAAAGACAAGGCCTAGGGAAGTCGGCAGTTCACTATGCAATCTACTTTGCAAAATCTGTATTGTGATATCTGACACGCAAGAGGTAGGCAGACAAAGATATGGAAAAAGATTGGGAAATTACTTTCTGTATTGAACTATGCTGTACAGAGAACACTGATTTTCTGTTATATCCTGAAGCTGTCTTGTCATAATATATACATATATAAATATAAATATAAATATAAATATAAATATAAATATAAATATAAATATATATAAAATATATATATATAAATTCTTTCCTTTTGTTTCTAGATTTTCCAAGAAGTAGCTGCCAGTCTGACAGAAATAAACGGTAACTCTGAAAATTCCTTGGTACATTATGAATACTGATTAATTTTCTGATGTATTTTTAGTCATGTTCCATTAAATATGTAAAATGATGAGTAGCTAGTATTGGTGAGAGGGGGAAGAGGAATATAATTAATAGATGAAAGAATGCCCCTTCAAAATGTATCTGCTATAAGTACACTTGGCTGATCATGAAATTTCTAATTCCAGCCCTCATATCTATATTTTAGATTGACTGTACCCTAGGGCCCCAGAAGTGAGCTTAATTTACTGAAAAGTCATGGGAAGTCATGTTTATTGTCTCAGCAGGTAGCTGCACTTTAAGCGTAATACTGAAAGACAAGAGAAAATAGAGGCTAGTTGATGTTATTAGAGGCACACTGTGGCTTCCTGACAGATGTACACAGGAAAAAAAAAAATAGCACACACATCAGATTCTATCAAGTTTTAAACATTTCTGCCTTAAAGATTTCAACCTAAGTTCTTCAGTTTTCCCAAATATATGAGAATGGTGGAAACAATCTCTTCTGTGGAAGAAAATGTTGCCAATCTGACTACATAAGAAATTCTCTCTGGAAGCTTTTGTGTAGCCTGAAAAGCAATTCAGCTTTATCCCTCAGACTCATATCAGTTCTTTAACCATAGACGTGGAAGGATCTGTGTATTTAAACTGACTGCAGTAATGAAATATTTGTTTATTCAGTTTCGGAAGGGATACTTATCACTTTGAGGCTGCAAAGCAAAACATTATGCTAACATATTTCATATATGCAGACAGCAGCAAGGCGACCTGAACAGTCTGCTCTCTTTTTGTCACATAATATTCTTATCTCCTAATAGCACTGTGATAAAGGGGCTGTACCCTATCTGGGTAGCCATGTTTATTGCCACATGGTAGTTACCAAATTACATTGCAATGCAGTGAATAGAAATTGGTCAAAATGGTCTGGCTGGCTCCTAGCATCAAGCAGTTGCTGACAGGGCTGGTGAGCAGTAGTGGTAGCAATACAGCTGGTAATAAAGTATTACCTATAGTCTTTTCATCATGACATCTTTGCTGCCAGCCATTATTTTCTACTGTTACAGAAGAACTTTTCTCGTCTACCTTTATTATTAATTATTACATATCCCTAAGATATCTTACCCATGCTTCCATACCTTTCTGGGTGTACACTATTAAGTAATTAACCCATTAAATAATTAATCCAATTCCTTCCAAAGTTCATTTGAAGTGTCCTATTAAGAGTGTCAGTCATATTAGTTACCCTAACCCCTTGACTTCTCTATTTGTTGCTAGTATTTCTGGAAGAAGTAGCATATATAATTTTGAACATGAATATCACAAGGTTGAGTGTAACAAGCCAGATAAACCTGTGAGACTTGGACAAACACTCCGAATGATGTATGTGTTTATTAGGCTTCTTTGCATCCTTACCTAAACAGTGCACCTACCCAGGTTCTTTTGATCCTTTGTAAACTTTATTGAGCCTTCTGTGATATTCCTGTTACTAAATTGCTGTATTTTTTTCCTAATAAGCATAATCCAGTCTTAACTTCATCTAGTAATTTTTATTCAGCCCAACCATACAGTCCTCATATGTGGATATGACCACATTGCAGATTTCACTATAATGTAAAGGCACCCAAGATCAGCTTATATAAATAAATCAGCTAATATATTAAAAGTAACTTTGTCCTGGAGCTCCAGGTTGATTCTTAGGGTGCCCTGGCTTCTTGGAAAAAAATGAAGAAATTCATATTAATTAATTATTTTCTTTGATACATACTCAGTTAGATTATACTGCCATAATTGGTGTTGCTGTGCCCTATATTATGGTGCATATCTATGTTCATAAATAGCGCTAAGGCAATTGGAATAAAACATATCTAGGTCTTTGAAAGATGTATTTGCATTCTGAAGTTATTGAATTGTACACAGAAAATCATAATTACATCTCTTCACATTTTATTATATCCTGTTATCCCAGAGTGGATTAACAGTAATATAGTTTGCAAAATGTTTCTAGAACTTAAATACATTTCAAAAGAATTGTGCTAACACACAAGGGAATTTTAGTCTCTCAGTACACCTAGCACTTTGTAAACTTTTGTTTCTTAAGACTAAAACTGTAAAATATTCTGTGAAACAAAATAACGTTAAGATTTTAAAGACACTGATACTTATTTGACAGTTTCATGAAGTATTTTTGTCTTAGCTATACTAGTGTGAATTAGGTATTTTAATATCCACAGAAAAGTATGAGACAGTCATATATGCTCTTTACAAAATAACATGTATATATACATGTACACACACATATATATGCCTAAAGTTACTCTGAAGAAAATACTGCTGTTGGCTTAAATTTTCTTCTCATCATTTAGTTATTTTGGATGAATGTGCCCAAATTCCAAAGGAAAAAATATATACATTTTTTGTCTTTTTAACATTGATTTTTTTTCTTGGGTAAAACTATTAGCCAACCACAGTTCAAATCAATGAATGATTTTAAATTCCTCCATTAATTCCTCCTCCTTTTTTGTTACACAACATAGAAAGTGATAAAAAAAGTACTTATGATCATGGCTACATCTTATTTATTAAGTCCTATGCATGAAATTAAGCTCCTGGCTTCAGAATGATTTCAATTAGCTGAAATGAAAAGCTTGTTTTAGTAAAATCAGTGGAAAACATGAAAAGTCCTATTTTGTTTGCAGTTTTACTGTTTCTGTTTGTTTGTTTTTCAGCATTATGACACAAACATTACTCTTCAAATTCATTTATGTATCCTCTAGCTTTACATATCTGTTTGTCTTTCTCTCTAAGACAGAAATAACTCTTTCCATCACTAGGATCTTATATAACCTTCCTTTGGTCATAATGCACTATGTCTGAGTGTTCATGATAATGAATCTATTTCTAAATGACATCTAAAAGAAATCTGAAAGGAGGGCTCTCGGGCATTTTTGATGCGTAGCAGCTGTGACCACGGGTGAGTCTGATGGGATAAGAGCTCTGTCCCAACCTCTCTTTGTTTGAGAATGGCATGTATACTTAGGAGCTCAACCCTGGTTTTTGCCTGATTGCTGTATTATAGGTGTGCCACCACCATACCCATTGATTCAAATTCCTGGATCAGCCTCTTCTCTACGGGCTTGTATGGCTGTTAGACTTTCATGTTACTTGTTCAGCTCACCTTACTAAGGGTCTGCTTCCTTTCAGAGCCAGGTCACTGCCATTCCTTGCTGTCACCCAGGGCTCCCTGCTGTCTTCCCTGTCCACACACCCAAGCAGTGGGGCTTGCTAAATGAGATCATCCAGATGTATAATGACTCTGCTGGAAAAGTTCAGTTCATTTAGAGTGGCTGAAATAAGAGTAGTGTTTTCCAGAAATAAATTGCAAAAAGGAAATGACAAATAAATTCCTGCACAAAATACAGCTCTAGATAGCTATTTTAGTACATTCAAAAAAACAAACTCTCCCATACTGATTTGGATGTCCTTTGCAAGAGTGAGAGACACTTACTGTAAAGAGACTACAGGCTGCAGATATGTGTTGCTAAGGAGAATCGAAATAACAGCTGAAAATGACTTGCTGTAATGAAAACACCACTTGATTATCATTCATTCAGTAATATTATTTTCATTAAGTAAATGGAGATTTCAAGAGTTTTCATGCCTAAGTCTCTTAGAAAAGAACACTGAAAGTTGACCCTCAGCTTGAATATGAGCTAATAAAAAGCTTTTCCAAATTGGAGGTAGGTAGTGGTGCCTACCAGGGTGATGTTTGCCACTGTTTGAATCGACCTTTCTGTGAAGCCTGAAAACCAATTCAGACATGATTGCAAGAGCTGCCTTTTGGTAATATCCTATTTTATTGACAAAAGGGTATGGGGCCAACTAATTCTCATAACAGTCTGCTTAAATAAATCTGTAACCACTCTATCATTTACAGTTATTTTGCAATGCAGCCGATGAAAATATTACAGGGCTTAGAGTATGTGAGAAGAAGAGGGTTTTTTTTTTCCTTTTTTAATACATATTTTAAGAAGAAAAGTCTAGAGTTAATGAGCAAAAAATGATAAGCAACATATTTTTGTTCTCTGCCCATTAGTCTATTCTAGATTTGAAATACGTCTTCCCTTGAAAGTTCATTTTTCATAAAACCTTTTGCAAATGAAAGAAATAGAAAAAAAAAGAAAAAGAAAGAAAAGAAAAGAAGAAGAATACAAATCCAAACAAGGAAGTGTTTTTCAAAAACAGATATATTTGAAAGTCTCTTTTTTTTTTTTTTTTTTTGGAAGTCAGGGAGGGCAAATGACAATGGGAAGCAAGTGGTTGTCAGAAGACTTGTTTCTGATTTTGGTTCACCACTGTTACAGTTCCAGTGAATTTATTCTTTATCTGATTTTGGATTATTTGAGTTCAAATAATAATTTTGACTGAGTAGTTATGACTCATAACTGGTGAATAAGTAATTCCTTTGAACAAATTGCTGCTTCTCAGTCATTCCTAAACATTTTGCTGCAAATTATTCTCAATTTTTCAAGTTTCATGAATGGCTCCTCCATCCTATTAGTGATGTTTTGGTCTGGATGGGGTGAAAATGCTTTCTAAACTATGTGCCTGATGAAAAAGTATGCAGTTTTGATTCTAGTAATTAAGCCTACTCTAAGAAGATTAGTTTTTGAGTATAGGGAATGGCAGATAGAGGTAATATACAGGCATAGGAAACAGTAGGCTATTTTAAATATTTTGCTGACTTCCCTTAGCTTAATGCAGGATATTCTTTTCTATGGAACCCAGAAAATTAGAAAATGTCTTTTGAATCTCATAAGCAGATTTATTGGCTGTTTAGTTTTCATTCAATTTTCTCTTGTCATATTCAAACCATGTAATTCAAACTAAGGACATTTTTAACTTGAACCTAAATGTATGTTTTCTTCATCTCCTTTGTTCTGTATCTAAACACCAGAATCATTACGAAGCTGCTGTGTCATTTCTCCCTCCTATAAACAGTAGATCACTTTTATATATCTGCCAAATAAGGGCACGTGTTGAATACCGTGTTCTTCACTTAGTGGCCTGCTGTCACCAGCTATTTTGTATTCTTAAAAGAGTAAGTGTGCACAGTGGTCTTTGTCTTGTACTGGATGCGTTTGTGTAATGTCTCTTCTTTAGGCTTTTAGAGAACAACATCTTATAGGTCTGTTAAGTATTCTAAACCAGATGAAGCTAAAAGGTCATCTATTCTGTCAGTGCTTAGCTACATTCAGACAATCAGCAGAATTACTAGATGCATCTTTGGTCATCAACATCTTCCAGGAAACCTGTTTCTGTTTCTCTTGAATTCTTACAGTGGTAACATTTTGCTCTGTGACATATCTTCTGCTACTGCTGCTCATTGTTTACATTGGCTTCCTATGCTCATATAGCCTTTCCTTTCCTTTATTCATATTTTGAAAGCACGGCACCTATATTCTTATTTCCTCTTTCATATTTATGACTGCACAGATTATATGTTTTTGGTTTTTGAGTTTTGAATAAAACTGAATGCTAGCAAGAACTACGAGCCAAATTAGTTGGCAAGTGTGGTTATTTGCGAGCCCGTTTTGCAATATTTCTTTTGCTGTATTTCTCTGGTCCAGTACAGCTTCCTCAACAAACGGGTCATGAGCACTCCAGGGACAATCCTGCAGGAGAGGAAACCAGCTCTGCTCCAGAGTTTAAAACTGCTTTACTCTCACTGAGGACCCAGGCATCTATTTTTAATTATGAATTTTGTGACTACTCCTTCAATAATGCTCCTTCCGAAGAGAGTTATTTCATTAACACAACGTTAGCCAATTCAGCTACTTAAAAAAACAAATACACCCCAAAATGTTTGTTTTAATTAATTATAAAGGGCAAAACCAGGAAAACAAGCAAATATTATTAAAAGCAGTTGTGAAAAGATCAAGAGGGAGATTAACACATGCATGTACTATTGTATAGGGAGAAGCATTTTAAATAGAGCTTTGTGCAGAGTCAGTCACAACGGAATATCCATTTTTTTGTAAATTGTTCTCAGTAAATCTATCTAATCTATTTATTTATCTTCAGATCATGCACATTTAGATCAGAGTTCTGCCAGCTGAGTTTATAATTCTTATCTGAAAGTAATTACGTTGGTCCATAAGTTTTCACCATTGTGTTGTTCCACATCATATCAAACTGTGTGATGTCTCATCACATTAGCATAAAATATGTTATAGTTGTGCACAGCATGGTGTGGTGGCTGACTAGAAATGATGCAGCATTCCTGACGGTCATAAACTAGTGTCACTGGTATTTTGAACCTCATGCATATTGCAAGTTGATTCTTCTATAGAGGATTAAGATTTATCTTTTTCTTTACATTCAAAGGGCTTGAACTGGAAGCTAACTTTTATGACCCAGATTGGTGCTCTGGAGAAGGACTGTCAGAACCCCAAAAGCCTTCAGACCTACTTTTTAGTCACAAAAATGTGCCAGTTTTGAATTTATTGACCATCTGTCAGACTTCACTCACTACTAGCTAGCTGTCATTGTTTATTATTTGATGCACTTCTATAATGACTCACTGCAGGGAACTACCAGTATCTCCATTACAGTGATTAATGAGGTCACAGTCTATCCGCAAGCATCTCAGTTTATAATTATTTCTAGTTGCTATTAGCTACTATGCCAGATCAGATGAAAGTAATATGTTTGTATATAGTATATGCCCCTAATTACAATATTCACCTGTTAAGAAGATATTTTGCTGATTGCTTGCATTTAGTATTTCTCTTTAACTGTAGTTGAGGCAGCTCTTAAACCAGTACCATTCAAAATCATCCTCTCATGGGTGGTAAAATTAACTCTCAAAGCTGAGCTTTGGTACTATTCTGTTTTTCTGCCTTGAAATATCTATTCTATTCCAGGTACAAATTCTGTAAAGGAATATTTCTTCTGTGTTTATGATATTTTTGAACATAAATAAAAATTTCAAAACACCCTCATTATTACTTCTGGTACAGTTGTACTTTTAAGATTGTGGGCTTAGTCTCAGTTCTGAATAAGAATCAGACAAACTTGAAAAACCTGCAATTTTTCCCTAATCCCTAATACTGCTTTTCTAAAAAATATATATTTTTATTTTTTTAATTTTTATTTATGGGGGGTACTTTCGAAAGAAGCCAAGAGAAAAACAGTCCAAATTCAGGAATACAATCAACCAGCAGTGAATGTTTCTGTTTTTCTCCCTGCTTATTTCATGTAGCAGTGCAGTAGAGAGGGGGATTAACCAACACAACAAAAGGTATCACTCAGGTTCAAATCCTTTCTGTTCCAAAGTGATTTAGTACAATCCTCCTATAGAAAAATGACAAGAACTTACAAGATATGCCAGCTCCCCTTTTTATCACTTTTGTTTTGTGTAAATTACTGAAGAAAAAAAAAAAAAGTTGCAAATAATTCTGGCCACTTTAATCTCCATACTGAGAATCACAGAATCATTAAAGTTGGAAAAGACCACTAAAATCACCTAGTCTAGCCAGCAATTCATCAGCACTGTGCACAGTAAACCATCATCCCAGGTGCCACGTATACCCTCTTCTTGAAAACTACCAGGTATTGTAACTGCACAGTCTCCCTGGGCTGCCTGTTCCCATGCTTCACCACTCTTTTTGAGAAGAATTTTTTCCTAATATCCAAACCAAACCTCTCCTGGCACAACTTAGAGCCATTCTATGATTTTATGATTATGTTAAAGAGAAATTGAAGGTACATATTCCACTGTTCAGATGGAAAAATGATGGTGATTTGGATTGATATTGGTGATACAGAGCAGAATTAATGTAGGGAGGCAGAGGAAGATACAGGCTTGCAACCACTATCAACTCTCATCTGATAGATGAAGGGATGCCTTACAATATCATGCAACATATCAGGGCTTGCTCAGTGACTAATAAACTCATACATCTGTGGGAATCAGCCACACTGTAGCTGCCTCATGATCTGAAGGTGCCAGAGATATTTCAAAAAAGCTAATCAGGGAAAAATATACACTATAGCTTTAAGAAAAATCTGGCAGTGGGAAGGAATAGCAAATTTCACTCAATTTTAAGGAGTGAACTTTAGTGTTGGTAACACTATACTTGGACAGGAAATATCCAAAATCTTTAGTAATCTGTATGCTCACAATTTAATTAAAATAATTTTAGAATATAATGTCTCTAACGCTGAGTCTGTCAAACAAAAAGACAAATTCCAGTCTCAAGAGCTGCTTCTGTTTTTACGTGTTTTCATTTCAGTCTGCTCACTACTTAAAAACCATTTGTTTAGCTTCATAATACTACATAACTGGCTTTTTTTCTTATTTTAAAGAATAAAACAGTTCTTGCTTCATCAAAAGCTTTATTTTGTACAGCTGCAGGAAATCTGTACAATCTCTTTCCATACAGAAGCTATTGTATCCTTATTTTTTTATTTGTTTTGTGCTATTTTCTACTGTAAAGCTTTCTCTCATGCAGATTGTCAAATTTCTCTGGATTCCTTATTTGTTTAAAATTTTCAAGCATAAGGGCTACCTTTCAACTACTAGTTCTAAACATCCCCAGAAGCTATAGCTCATATGATAATAACCCTGCAAGAAGACACATAACTGAATAATAGTAAAATAAGTAAGTAAAACTAACATTTCCTTCATGTGCATAAATCAGCTGGGATTTCTTTTACATAGGTTACTGTTCTTGATATGACAAGTTATCATTAGTCACCATTCTGTTTGCATTTGATTAAAATTCTTCTACTAACAGGAATACAAAAAAAAAACAAACCCAACAAAACAAAACAAAACCAAATACATCTGAATGAAAGGAAACCATAGGACCTTGGTCTGTACTAACCCACTCATCCATCTGGAGATAAAGGTGAATATAGTGTTTATATATAATTGGTTTCAGGACAAGTGCTGTGAGACACAGCTTTTCTCTGACTACTGTCATTTTCATTACTTTACTGATGTCACTTACTGTAGCCTAATTTTATGATATAATTTGAGGTAGATTTTTTTTTTTTTTTATTTGTTTTGTATTTTTCTAATTCCTCGAGCACAAGGGGAGGGGGGAGTCTGAACTGGGGACTGCACCATTATACAAAAAATAAATAAACATTACCTCTTTTTTTTTTTTTTTTTTTTTTCTCTGAGGTATTAACACAACAAATTGAGCTTCATTAATGACTAATTAGTGTTTTCAGTGTCTTCCCACTGCTTAAGTCAAGTAAAAGGTAATCTTGAGGTAATCCTGGATTTTTACTAATCTCAAAATTTTTTTTTTACTAATTACTAAATAGTTACTAAATACTTAATAATTACTAAAAATTTTATTATCTTTCTTTTCTGTCAGAAAAAAAAAATGCAATTTTATTTTAAAATTGAGAAATTTCTAGCTGTGGGTACTGTTGGTATTTGAATTTTTTCTTTGTCTTGTGAAAAGCAAGATGTTATGAGAAATGCCATAATAGTATGATGAGATAAGACCTTTGCCATAAATGAAAATGGAAGGAGACATTACCAGTAATTATAGGGTCCATATGATTTTAAACGCTTATTTTTCCCTCAAAATGTTGTTCAACTCCTTCTTTGCAGATTTCTGTTTTGCAGCACAATCACATTTTAGTTAATGTTTCAGATATGGAGCAATTAGAAAAAAATGAAAAAAATGATCTGACCCAGTTTGGTAAAAAGAATAGAAGACCAGAAATGAATGTAATTGAAGTGAAAATGTGTTCTTTTTTACTGTTGCTGTTGTTTATTTGTTTTTGTTTTTTAATGTGTTCAAAATATCTTTTGAAGATCATTTCAATCTACTGCATTGTTGATAATAACATCATTGTGGTGTTTTTTTTCTCCCCATATTTAAATTAATGAATTTAAAAGAAACAAACAGTAAATGCACTTATTTTTTAAAAAATTAAAACCCATTATTAGATACTATTTTACAATGAAAGAAAACAAGTTGTTTTTTTTTCCCTTTGGATACAAGTTTTTTTTTGTTTTGTTTTGTTTTGTTTTTCTTTTGTCACTTCTTTTCCTTTTGTATCCTTCTTGCTCTGGTCTTTAAAGTCTTTAAAAATCAACTTTGAATTAATGATTTAAAAAAATAATAATCATCATTTGGAAAAACAAAGAGTTTATTAAAACAGATAGATTATTGTTGTTGACAGGTGAGAACAATATGTTAGCTGAGGTTTCTGGAAAAAAATAGCCAGCATTTCTTTTTCTTATATTCCAGATAAACTGAACTCATCTACATTCTACAAACAAAAAGCTAATAAAATAAAATACTTTGACATTTAAGACTAATTTCTACCCCACCCCTGAACCCCTGTCAGGGGAAAATTGAACTCTCTCCAGGCTTCAGATCTGCTGTCATTTGAAAAGAGCAACAACATTTTGTTTCCCACTTCTCTTCTACATGCCTATTTAAATAATGCATAATGTAATGTCTGACTTTTCCCATCTGCCTGAGGGCTTGCTATCACTTTTTCTCAAATAAATATATATATAAATGTTAAAGCGGTCTTTTCAAAAACATTCTGTGCTGCTTGGGGGTTGGAACTAGGCAATCTTTAAGGTCTCTTCCAAGTCAAGCCGTCCTTTGATTAAATATCAGCAGTAATAGTCTTCTCGAGTTCAGTGCACACAGATATAAACAAATATTGATTTTGAAATTCTTTTTCTATATTTGAACCTCCACTTTTGTCATTCTTCATAGGTAAATCCTTGAGTTCTTCTGTTTTCACTCCTGAAAGATCACAAGTTCTATTTTCAATCCTGCTTTGAGAAGCACATGAGATACCACGTACAGTATAGCTCTCATCTCAACCAGTCAGGGTAGTTTTGTACAGATATGGGGAACATCAGTTTGAACTCCCTAGCGCTGAACAGGAAAATGAATGTGAATTTCTCACCTATCATATAAGTGTTCAAGCTACTTGGTTACAATTGTGTATGTAGATGCAACTTGGTCTTCCTCTCTAAACAAAACTGTCCACATTTTCCGACTCTCCAGATGTTTGTGTGCTCTGGGAATACAAGTTAGTTTACTCCCAGGCATTTGTAATGGGACTGACACATAGAATCCCTGGAAGGAGCAGTTTTGAGTTGAACAAAAGCAAAATTCTAGGAACCCTAGGACCAGAATAATTTTTAATAGGACTAACAGTAAAAGGACAGAAGTTTGGGGTTGAAAATCTGAACTTGCAAAGTCTTACTCATGTTCAGTCTTGTGGTACTATATTTTTTGTCTTCAGAATTTGTTGAGATAATTATTCACAACTGTTCTGGCTCACAAAGTAAGCGTCTGATCCTGGAAGTCAGTAGGATTTTTGCTGCAATGAATCAGTATAACTCATGCTGCATAAAATAAGTAGATATTTCAGGACTTGAAGTTTTACTGAAGTTTTCCTTTTACTGTTTTGCGGTGGCAGATGAAATTTCTGTGAAGAAGGTAATGAGAGCTCTGTTTTTACAGTGCAGGACAGGAATGTTTCATCTAGGAAGTGCCATTTCTCCTTGGTGTTTTCAGTGTATATGGCTTTGAATATCCATTACTATTCATCTTTGGGGAGGTCGGTATAATGACATCACAGCCACATACCATAATTCAGGTTTATTCTTATTGAAACCATAACAAATAAATTTGTTAATATGCCTGCTTTTTGAATGTCTCTATTTGAGAAGTACACAATTATCAGCTTTTTCACTTGCTCATTTCCCAGAGATATCGTGCTGTATAAACTGTAGCCCAAAAGAAATATGGAAAGAAAGAAGAAAGAGACAATGCAATCCAGGATACAGATGGATAATCAGTCAGAATTCAGAAAATCAGAAACAGATATAGCCCAATTATGCTAAACTGTTCACAGATGTTCACTGGAATGACTTCAACATAAAAGCACACCTTTCTTCAGTGTCTTTTATTTATTTTTTTTTTTCCTAAAGCTTTTTATTAGAGATTTTATATATTTCACCTAACCAAACCAAAAAATGTAAACAGCTAACTGGAGATTAGCTGTATATAATAGACTTACAATTCAACATGATAACTGTTTGTTTAAATTTGGAATTATGGTGCAGAACATGACCAGAGCAACTACTTTCTGGTGGGGGAGAAGGTTATATGATGGCACATAATTTGTTCATATCATTTGTTTCTTAAGTCCTGGCAAAAGACATCATCATCCAGAAACACGGAACAATTACCATTTATTCTTCCCAAGCTGATGCTTTCCTGACTGTTGTTTTAGGAATTTATTGTGAAAAATGAGCAGATTGATAATGTAAACATATTTCAGGAGTATCTGTTGTGATATTATTAACATTAATCCTCTGACTTTCCACGACATTGTGCAGTGAAATTATTTTCTTCTGCCTAGGTGTTGTAACAAGTAATAGACAGAATTTTATTTAGGTTTTATATTTTACACTGTATTGACCTGGAAATGCAGAAAATCACAAATTTTGCCATAGCAAAAATTCTATAATGAAGGATACATTCTTTCCTTCTTAAGCCCTTAGTACTGCTCTTGCTTGCACACTATTAGCATTCACAACAAGGTGCACCTACAGGTTCAAAAAGCAGGCTGCAAAGTATGCATGACATTACCATCTTGAACTACCTTTACAATGCAAACCCTACATTATTTGGCTTTATTTAACCTGCCCTTCCTTATTTAACCTGCCATTTTTCTTATGTCAATGCATGCTCTGCATCTTAAGCAAATGAGATCTATCTGGCTTAATTTGTTGAAATCTTCAGGATCAGACATCTTTAGCTATTAGATTTCCAAATTTGGCAGAAAATGATATCTAGTCAATAGGATAAAGCTATCACTAAATTATTTAAGAATGAATGTAGCAGTAATTCTTACATTATACAGTCTTAATATGTGTATTTTTCCCCTTTAGGAATTTACACATCTGCCTAGAAAACATGTGCAAGCCCCTTCTGCATCCATTTTTTAATATTAGTATCTCCTTTCTCCTTATTGCACTTACATGCCTTTCATTGGTTTATACTGAGTTTGTTCTTTGTTGATTCCTTTGTACTGTATAATAAAAAGTCGTGTGTGTCTTTTGAAAATCAGGAAGAATCACTGATCATTCATTTATTTATTTATTTGGTCTGTATGCATGAACAGAAGTACAGATGATTTTGCCAAATACATATTTTGCTGGGCCAGGTTATATTATTTATTTACTTATTTATTTACAGTATGCTTCCTCTAGAATTTCACTTTGTTTACGTGCTAATGCAAAGCACTGTAATGATAAACCACTTGTGGGATCTACTTTTGCCTCTTATGAGGTAAATCTAGCCACCTTTTCTTCCACCTACTACAGCTGATATTAAATCTACATGTCATATCACCAAGCAGAGCAACTCTGAAGGAATATGGGGTTGCCCCAGTATTCCGCTGGGAAGTTTGGATTAGTATAGTGTTCCCATTTCAGACATGAGCCACATGAGATTTTTTGACAGATATAATACTGTGCCAGTATTCAGTGACTCAAAGACCTCCTGGGCCAATGTAGTGGGCTTTGCCAGCAGCCAGCCACTCAAGCAGCCACTCTTTCACCCTCCTTCCTCAACAGAAGGGGGGAAGAAATAATATGAAAAAATCTCATAGATCAAGATGAAGACAGAGAGATCACTTAACCAATTACCATGGGCAAAAAACAGATTTCGGGAAAATTAATTTAGTTTATTACCAGTTAAAATAATTGGATGGTGAGAAATCAACACAATACAACTAAAATCACTTCACTGATCCTCATTCTTTCTCTTTTCCCAGGCTTACATTCACTCCTTTTCTGATCCTTCTACCTTCTTCCCAGCTTTCAGAGAACGCAGACTGGATGGGGAGTGAGACTGTCAGTCCATAATGGTATGGTAACTCACTGCCATTCCTTCATCCTCATGCATTTCCCCAGCTCCGGCAGAGGAACATCCCCATGGGCTGAAGACCTCCATGAATTTTCATTCTAAAAGGATTATTTCCTTCTAAGGAAATTATTTTCTAATTTTTATTGTCCTTGTTGCTCTTGGCTGAATCTTTCCCAGGTCACTGTTTCTGAGGTGAGAGTGTAGCTGTGCTCATGGAGAGAGTGAGAGTGGGCAAGGGGTAGACAGGTTCCTCAAACAGCATTCAAGGCAACAAGTTTTACCAAGGAATATGATCTCTCATTTATTTATTTATTTTAATCCTATTTTCACCTGTGGGCCATCTTTATTTATGGACTGTATACAGAATTCCATCTGCTAGGAGTTCCACCTGCTGCTTTTCCAAGTTAGTATCACTTGATTTCTCCATGTTGCAGTTATCACTAGATGGACAAATATGGTGTATAACTTAATTATTTGTATATATCATATCAACTAAAAGTATATATTTAGACAATGATTAAACACTGAGTTTTATGGAATAAAATGTATCCTACACGCATGGTTATTCCCTGTTTTGAGGCAGCAGAGTTCAATGGTTTCACATGGTATGAACGTGCTCAGTTCCACCACACTGCTCTCTTACTCTCTTTCCTCAGCAGAATGGGCAGAGAAAATAAGATGAGAAAAGCTCTTGAGCTAAGATAAGGATAGGGAGATCGGTCACCAATTATTGTCATAAGCAAAACAGCATAAGAGAGATTAATTTAATTTATTGCTTTTTGATGATAGACTAGAGAAGTGAGAGCTAAAAATGAACTGAGAATGCCTTCTTTCTTTTCTACTTTCTGACTCCAAATGCTGCAGGAGAATGGGAAATGGGTGTGGCAACCAGCCCATAATGCATTGTATCTGCTGGTCCTTTGTGGTCACCCTCTGCCCTTACACCAACATGGGATCCTTTCCACAGGATGCAGTCCTTCCCCATCTGATCCTGCATAGGCTTCCTGCAGGCTGCAGCTCTTCAAGAACTGCTCCGACATGGCTCTGTACCATGGAGCCCATCTTTCAGGAGCTGCTCCATATGTATCCCCATAGGTTCCCAGCCCTCCTGCCTCAACGTGGGCTCCTCTCCATGGGCTGCAGCTCTTGCCCGGGGCTGCTTCTGCAGATGCTCTCCATGGGCTGTATCTTCTTCGGGTCTCATCTACTGCTGTATCTGGAGCATCTCCCGCCTTCCTTCTTCCCTGACATTGATGTCTGCAGGACTGTTTCTCTTCTTTTTCTCCTACCTGCTCTTGCGCAGCATGTTCTCCTTTTCTTAAATCTCCTCTTACACAGGGACAAACGTTGCTCAGTGGCTTGGCTTTGACCAGTGACAGGTCCCCTCTTGGGCTGATAGAAACTGGCTCTTTTCTAACACTGAACAGCTTCCGGACTCTTATTATAAAGGCCACTCTTGTAGCCCCCTGCTACCAAAACCTTGCCACATGGGACAAACACACAGAGTGACTTTAACATTTAAATATTTCCAAGCCACTGCTCTGTTTTTTTAAAGGTAAAAGCTGTTTCCCAGCATGAGATAACTGAGTTTCTTACACTTTTTGAAATGTAAAGTAAAACAATTACTAAGTTAAAGAATTAAATTATTTAAATTGAAAGTGGAATTTGTTAATCTTTCAAGTAATTTTTAAAAATTAATAAAACATTACTTAAATAAATTTAGATCTTCTATCTCAAATATGAAGTAATACATTTCACATAAATGAATAAGTCATTATTTAATTTAAGTATTAAAGCCAGATCATTTCCTAATGGCTAGTTTGAGCCTGGAAAGCCTGTGGCTCTCTGTGCTGCAGACACAGAGTATAGCACAAAGCCATTTTTATCGTTTGGCTTCCGTGGCAATTCTGGGGTGTCAGACAAGAGGGGGATCAATGAGACTGACAGGACTCAGGGAAAAACAGAGTAAATGGAACTGATTGATTTCATCAGTCCTGTCTCAAAATCATAGAAGCACAGAATCATAGAATCCTTAGAGCTCGAAGGAACCTTTAAAGGTCATCTAGTTCAACTCCTCTGTAATGAACAGGGACATCAACATCTAGATCAGGTTGTCCAGATCCTGGTCCAGCCTTGTCCTGAAAGTCTTCAGGGTCAAGGCATCTACCACATCTCTGGACAACCTGTTCCAGTGTCTGACCACTTGCACTAAAAGGCTTTTTCCTTATATATAGCCTAAATCTACCTTCTATATTCTTAAAACCATTTCCCCTTGTTCTATCACAACAGACCCTGTGAGCCTGTCCCCTTCTTTCCTGTAGCTCCTTTTTAGATACTGAAAGGCCACTATCAGGTCTCTTTGGATCCTTCACTTTTCCAAGTTGAACAGCCCCAGAACTTTCAGCCTATCCTCACGGGTGAAGTGTTCCATCCCTCAGATCATTTTTATGTCCCTCCTCTGGATGTACTCCAAAAGATCCATGTCTTTCTGTCCCACTCCAATTTATAGGAGGGAGAAGAGGTTCTTTTTAATATATGTATACCCAATGGTGAGATTAAGACACAATGGGTCAAATGTTAGACTGACTAGTTTATTGCAAATCCTAGTTGCTTAGGGATGTGGGGAAGGGGAGATGGGCAATAGAAAAGAGATAGAAAATAAAAAAGCAAGGAGTCTTTACAGAAAGCAAGAGAGAGATATAGACAACGCCCAGGGTACAGCAAGGTTTGTAGCAGGTCCATTATTCTCAGGAACTCGTCTGGTCACTGTGGGGGGTGGGAGGAAGCCAGGAAGCCTTGCAGCAAGCAGGCTCCGGGAAGGTTTTTCCAAAGAGGTTTTCCCCTCAAGGAATTTTCCATCAGAGGCTTCTTTGGGAGTTCTTCTCCAAAGTCCTTAGATTAATGAGGGCCTTTTATCCCCCATTTCTCTGTTGTTGTTGTTGTTTGTTTGGTTTTGGTTTTTTGTTTTCTCTCTGTTAGTATGACATATATGGCCCAAAAGATAAGCCAGGGAGTGGTGCCTCAGTTGCCATGCACAAGCATTACCACCTTTTGCAGTGGTCAGCTCCTTCAAACCGTGCCCCTGAAAAAAAAACTACTTGTCCTGCTTCTGCTTATCTTTACAATCACGAGCAGAGGTACTGTGGCGTGATGACACCCACCACTCACCACCCCCTAGATATTTTGCAGTTGTCACTCAGAGTCATATCACCAGAAAGGCCTCACAAAGCAAGCTTTGAGACAAAAAGAAAAACAGTTTTGTCTTTCACACTTTCCCATACTGAGGACTCCACTTCTAGATGCAGTACTTCAGATGAGGCCTCACCAGCTCAGGGTAGAGGGACAGGATCTTCTCCCTTGCCCTGTTGGCCGTGCTTCTTTTGATGCAGACCAAGATATGGTTGGCTTTCTCAGCTGTGAGGGCACGCTGCTGGCTCATGTTGAGCTTCCCATCCATCAGTACCCCAAGGTTATTCTTGGCAGGGCTGTGCACAGTTCCTTTCATCCCCCAGCTTGTATTTGGTAACACATGTTGCCTTGATCCAGGTGCAAGATCTTGCACTTGCAGGCAGAGCACTCTCCCTTCTATAGGTGTATATATTGCAAAAATTTATGTAGCGTATCTTTGTTAAAATGAGTTCTGCTAAAGCAATGGTTACATTGCAGAAAAGAAATGTGCTGCAGATAACATTATGTGTTTTTGACAGATCCAAGCATTCCATTCACATCCCAGATGAAAATCTGACAGACCCCAACGATTTGCTTTTGTATCTGACCTCAAGGGCTGCAGCTGAGATTCTGGAATTGCAAATGGCCATGCTCTCAGATTAGCAGTCTCCCTACTTTGAATTTCCTAGTACAGAGCTGGAAAGCTCAGCAAGCCAGGGCTGTATTGTAATAGTTCACAGAATCATAGAATCATTTGAGTTGGAAAAGAACATAAAAGGTCATCTAGTCCAAATCCCTTTCAATGAACAGCTAGATCAGATTTCTCCAAAGCCTGGTCCAGCTTGACCTTCAGTGCCTTCAAGATGAGGCATCCACCATATGAACTCCAAGGCAAAAGGTTGACCCTGAGTGTTGTTTTTTGTTTGTTTGGTTGGTTTGGTTTTAGTTGTTTTGTTTGTTTTTATTTTGTTTTGTTTTTGATTCTCTTTCATAAAAGTTTTTATAAATCTATTTTTAATCTCAGGAAAATGATTTTCCAATTTGTTTTCTAGATTCAGTTCTCCCTCTGTGTTCTTTTCTAAAATATTGGCTTAATATGTGAATGCTTTGTGTTTTTTCACCTAGTCACTAGCCCTAGATCTTCTGTCTAGGAACCTCAGTTTGAGCTGTCAATCTTGTATGTTCAGCTTCTTCAGAGGAGTCACGATCTGTGGTGATCAAAGTTGTTTCAAAATGCACAGGTTTTTGTTCTTGGAAGTTCAAGAACAAATATCCTTAGTTCTAAACAATCTTAATTAAAACAGTGTAAATAAAGGAAAAATCTAATTTTATATTTTGTTTTCTAGAGTCCTGAGGGTAGTCACTGTTTTATAGAGAATGCCTATGTTTAATATAGTATGTTTTTTAAAGTGCAATAATATTGTTAACTAGGTTATAATATAATTACTGCAAATAAAGACTGAGAACTTCCAAATCTTGGTAATAAAATGTGCTTTAAATACATTCCTTTTGCTAATATAAAATCTGCACATCATTAAACTGGCCATGTTATGATATGGCCCCACAACAAGGAATCTTCACAGAGCTGAGCGTGTACAGACTTTCAGGTAGATGTGAGAACTAATGGTAGAGGTAACAAACATCTTCAGCTGACTTTGCTACTAAAATCACCCTATGGGAAAATGGTACCTTGAGAAAATCTGTATTTTCATACACATAAAACTACAGGAAAAGAATCCTACCTAGCAGGAGCAAAACCATGCTTTGTATTTTCTTACTGGGCATCATAATGAATAGTCACTGTTCTGTAGAAAGAAATAAGGCCAAATTAAAAAAAAAATCTAAATAAATTAATAAGGTAGCTAAACAGAATCCTTAGAACTGAGTCTTGCAGGGAAGCAGCCAAAAGGAATGGGAAGAATACATTAAGAAAAAGTGGAAAAGAATAAAGAATGAATAGAGCGAGATGTGGAAATGATTTTTATTTACATTGACTTTTCTTCAACAATTGTCTTTCTTACTGCTTCTTCATTCTCAAAGAAAAACTTGATAGGAACATTTAGGGCTAGAACAAAAGATTGTCTAAATATTTCTGTCCTCCAGTCAGTACAACATGGAATTATACTTAGTCTCATTCTTTAAGAGTTTTCTCAGGAGATGAAGGAAGTATGTTAGTGTTAAGCTTAAAAGATAGAATTTGGAGATCGAATCTCTGTTATGGTTTAAAGATAGAGTAGCTCTAAGTAAAGGTCTAAACAAAGGTTTGTTCCTGAGAAATTTAATCTATTATTTTTTTCTGTGGTTTTAGAAAAGACTTAACCTATGTTAAATCTGCTCTCAGAAAGCCTATGTTGTTTATAAACCATTGTTTACCCTTGTAAAACAAGCCACTAATCATTAGTTTTGCAGTGACTTGCCAAACAAAGGTTGACACATTCTTAGAATTTACAGATTCCATGGTTCTCCTTCTGTTATTTACTTTTGTCAGTGATGTTGGACACCTTGTTACCTTGATGCCTTCCTCCATTTCCTCTCCAGACAATGTAAAGATTTTCCATACAGTTCTCTGCCATGACTAGAAGCTCCATAAGCGACACTGTGTCTCACACAGTCATGTTTACTTGTACCAACTTGTGAGATCTTTTACTGAATGGAATCTCATTCTGGTGTCATTTTCCTTACTTTTTCCTCTCCGTAAGGCAACTTTGTGCTGACTCACAAATACTCATGCTCAGATACTAGTTGGATTGGGCCTGAAGCCCAGAAGTTGTCCATTTCCAAATCTTGGAACATACTTGAGATCAGCACCTTTGGCAATGTATCTTGTTTTGAAATCACATCTAATTCACTACCATTTCATATTTCCAGTAGGCTTCTAGCACAACGATTTCACAGCTGCCCATTCCAGATAGATAAGATTGCTCATTTCATAAACGGTGGTGGTCAAATTTTAGCTGCAACTCTCCTGTGGCCATGGGATATATGCCAGCGTAATTTGTGACTCAAATTTTAAGGGATATTTTCCTTCCAAATTGGCTGTGGATCTAGTGCCATCACACAAGATTAACTGGCTCTCCACTGCTGATCCTGTCTCCAGGCTGCTTTACATAGCTATCAAAAATATTTTTGTGTAGAAATGTATTATGTAGGGTTTTGTCTACTTTCCTGAAGATTTACATTTAGGAAGTTTCTGACAATCTTAGGAAAAGCAATGGGATTTCTTTCCCCTTACTAATTAGGTAATGATATATGCTTGTTGGAAGTGTGGATTTCTGAGCTATATTCTTTGATCTGCTTGTATATTCCTGTTTATGTCTTTGACAGCAAATTTCCCCTGAAAATCCATTGCACGAGTAGGAAATTTTTGTTAATTATGTTCAAATTTCAGATGCAATATTAGAGAAGTAAATGCATGTTCAAAACACTGGGCAGCATGAGAAGAGGGTGGTAAGAAGCTTGCCATGAACTCTAATGAGATCTACTTTAAACTCTTGTGCTTTTCCAGATATGGCATGGAGTATGGATGTGAGTACATCTTTACGTAGTATTGTCCAGCTATTTTTTAAAATATTCTGTGACAAGGTAAAAAAAAAAAAAAAAAAAAAAAATTGCAAAACTTGTCTTTAGCCATATTATGTACATGTTGTACATGTTAAATGTGAATTCATAATTGTTCATAAAACAGCCTTTCCTAAAGTTTTCTGAACTGTAGTTTGAATTCTGAAATTTGGTTTAATACAATGCTTTACTGAAGTATGCCCTTACAACTGTTCTAAGAGCCAGATTCACAAAATGAATGTTAAGTTTCTGAAGGAGTGTAGCCTGGCAGAATTCATGTCAAATGGAAATCAGATAAAATTTTCCCCTTAAAATTCTTTGCTTTGATTGTAAGGCCTAAATCCTGTTTCCGTACATGCATGCATTTTACTGTACTCTACATTTCCAAATATATACAGATCAAATGTCATACAAAATGTGCTCATATGTTCATTTTAATATGATTTACTGAATACTTACAGCACTAGAATAACTATCTCAAAATTGACTTGTTTCATGAGTAACATCAAATCATATTTTAAGACAAGCCACATCAGTATGGATTTCCAATCACATGGAAAATTCAGGCAGATGTTAATTTTATTTTGTAAATCTAATTTAAAATGTATGTTCCTTGATTTGAAACTTAAGGTACTTCAGAAGTGTTATGAACTTGGAGAAATAATACATCTGATTAAATCTGAAGACTTATTTGTCTTATTCACATTGTTCAGCTTTGTGTAATTGATAATGGAAGATGCCTTTTCATTATTCCACTTGATAAAATTAAAACTTTTCTTGATTAATATTCTCTTGCAAAAGGCAGGCGCAGCTGTGGATTTATGCTATGGATGTGTCTTGGTGCTTGTAATTTATTTTATACCTAAGATACAACTAATAAAGGTTTTATTATATAAGGATAATTTCTGTTGAAAGATTTGGATGTTTAATATTCTGTAGATATTTCTACCATGAAATCTAAAAATTGTGAGAATCTTCCATATGTGATAATGACCTTCAGTGATATTACAGGAAATTATGCAAGTCTTATTCAGGTAAGTGGTTCAAGGAGTATGATATTTAATTGTTTCTGCATTTGTTTAGAGTATAAAATAAGGCCTACAAGTAGCGCATAGTATGGGTAATCATATTAATACAACATTTATTGTTGTCTATTCTAATAATTAACACACTTTAAAATCCTAATAAATCTTACTTATCAAATTTTGGAAGCATTTCATTATTTTTCATTATAAGTCATTTTGAGATAGCCATTAACTGTCTCACTAGCTAAAATCCATATACATTCATAGAATCATACAGCGGCTTATATTGGAAGGAACTTTAAAATCCAACAAGTTTCTGTCCCTCTAACAGGGGCAGAGTTGCCATCCAATTGATCAGGGCATCATCCAAACTGGCCTTTAATGCCTCCAGGTATGGAGCGTCTGCAACTCTTCTGAACAACCTGTTCCAATGCCTCACCACCCTCAGAGTAAAAATTTTCTTTATGATATCTAACCTAAATCTTCTCTCTTTAATTTAAAAACTTTTCCCTTTCTCCTATCACTATCAGACCATGTAAAAAGTCAGTCTCCCTCCTGCTTATGAGCTCTGTGTAAGTACTGGAAGGTCACAGTGAGGTCTTACAGAATCACACAGAATCACAGTCTTGCAGGGGTTGGAAAGGACCACATGAGATCATCAAGTTCAACTCTTCTGCTAAAGCAGGTTCCATACAATTCAGGCAGGAATCCAAATAGTCTTTGAATATCTCCATAGGAGACTACATAATTTCTCAGGTCAATCTGTTCCAGTGCTTCATCATCTTTTCCGTAAAGAAGTTCTTCTGCTCTTTGTATGGAACTTCCTATGTACATGTTTTAGGCTATTGTTCCCTGTTCTATCGCTATGCACAACTGAGAAGAGCCAGCCCTTTAAATATTTATAAACTTTTATCAAATTTCCTCTCAGTCTTCTCTTCCTCAGGCTGGACAGGCCCAGGTTACTCACTTTTCTCCATACAAGAGATACTCCAGGCCATTAGTCATCTTTGTGGCCCTCTGCTGGACTCCTTCTAGGAGATCCCTGTCTTTTTAGAACTGAGAACCCATAACTGGACACACTATTCAAATGTGGCCTCACCAAGGCAGAGTAGAGGGGGAGGATCACTTCCCTTGACTTGGTGGCCACTCTCTTTTTAATGAACCGCAGGATACCACTGTCCTTCTTGGCCACAAGGGTACAAAGCAGCCTTTTATCCATCAGGACCCCCAGGTCCTTCTCCAAAGAGCTCCTCTCCAGCAGGTCATTCCTTAACCTGTACTGATGCATGTGACTATTCCTCCCAGGTGCAAGGCTCTATACTTGCTCTTGTTAAACCTCATCAGGTTCCTCCCTGCCCAACTCTCCAGTCTCTTCAGGCCTTGTTGAATGGTAACACAGCCTTCTGGTGTGTCAGCCGCTACTCCCATCTCACAGAGTTTTCACTTCTCCAAGCTAAACAAGACCAACCCCATCAACTTTTCTTAATGGAAGATGTGCTTCAGCACTTAGTCTTCTTTGTCACCCTCCTCTGGGCTCAGTTCAACAACTCTGCTTCCTGTCTTTACTGTGCGCACCAGGCCTGGATACAGTACTCCAGATGGGGTCTCATGAGGGTAAAGTAGAGGGGGACAATCTTGACAAACCTTGCCCTGGGACAAACCTTGCCCTGCTGGCTACCCTTCTTTTGATGCAGTGTACAGTTGGTCTTCTGGGTGAGAAGTACACACTTCTGGCTTATTTTAAGTTTTTCATCCACTGTAATCCCCAAGTATTTCCTTGCAGTGCTGATCTCAATGAGTTATTCTCCCATTCTGTACACATATTTGGGATTGTCTTGAGCCAAATGCAACATCTTTTGTGAAAAGTTTAAGACATTCACAGCAATTTAAGTGTTATCACTCTACAGGTATAGTTATTCATTAAGAATGTTTGTTTCCTCCCCTTTGTCTTTCTCCTTGGCAGCCAAATACTTTGGGTACTGCTATGTAATCAAAAACTTTAATTCCTTTAATTCTTTAATTCCATAGTGGTCATATTCCCTTTTAAGTTTATGTTTTCCTTTTCTCTCTTCAGGTATTTCATCAGTGAGTAAAATTTGGTTGATGCTACTAGTGAAGTGCATTAACTGACTGAGGGACAAATTTCTATTTTTTTCCAATTATTTATTTCCTAAAATATTTTCTTTTTTAATACTTAAGACAGCGTATTCTATCCTAGGTGATCAGAACTTTGGTTCCAATTTCATTCACAATCACTTTGTCATTGATTTAGCATTATTCTTGCCTTCCCAGTCATACTAGGATAAAATCTGTTGTGTGCATTCATCTTTGTTAAGAGATGAATGAATAAGACAGGCTTTAAAAGCTTTTTAAAAAGCAAGGTGCTGGAACTGCATTCTCAATCTGCATTCTTTCCTGCTGTTTTATGAGTCATACTGAACATGTGCTTTTTAGAGGTCAGATCACTTTTTCCAGGTGTAGAAATAAGATGTAAGCCATAAATTAAAAGGCCCATTGGATAAGTTCTATTCCAGCTACAGGCAACTTATTCTCTTGAAAAGTATGACTCATCAAAAGCAAGAATTATATCTTGTTTCTCAAAATTCATCTAGTTTAACACTCACACTTGTAGATTGAACTTTGCTATTAATAATAAAATAAAAAATATGTCTTTGTTCCATTAACTTGGGAAAGAGAAATACAGTCTCCTAGAACATAAAGTACTTAGAGGATGTCTTACCTGACTGTAAGTATCTACAGGGGCTTTGTTATGCACCTTCATTTTTCATTCTCTTCTAAATTAACAGGCAACAGATAGATTTTATAACATTTTTTTATAACCAACTGTCCCATGTTATCTTCATATGAGAGAAAAAGAGAACAAACTAATGAGTTCCTTGGAACTGAGTGAAAAACACATTGTGATAGAGAAGAATGTTCAACATAGTCAAGCAAACATGTCCAGAATTACAAGAAATAGTTCTTACTGAAAAAGCAGGTCTGAAAATTGCCTGGGGGAGCTGCCCCTTTCCTGACATCCTCATTCTCAGGTGAAGAAAAGAGATACAAAGACACGTTGTTCACACTCTGTCTTCTCTGTAAGTGCCAGTCTGAATGTATTCTTCTAGACTTATAGCAAAAGACAAAGAATCTTGAGCTTTTGTTAGAATTAAATTAACCCAAGTAGACAAGTTAGGTCTGAAATGACTTTTTGGACATAAAGTAATGTTAGAGAAATGAGTGAGTTAGTGAGATTATGCTAAGTAACACCGCCTTGAACCTGTCACTACCTTTTCTCTCTACTTCATGAGCTTTTTTCCATCAACCAATCTTGTGCAATATATATAGAATGGAGATTTTAGTTACAGTGTATTGTAGGACTACATTTGGTACTTGGATTAGGGCCCTTACTTCCAATTCTCCGTTGGTATTCTTTGAAAAACTATTAAGTTTTATGTCACATCCTTTTCTCTCTTACAGAGGTTTGTGACAGGGATAAACCACATTCTTCTGTTATTCTTGTTAGCTGAAGGCTTAGTGATCAGGTGTTGTACAGTTGCCCTCATTTATGCAGCACTCACTTAGTCAACACTCATTTATTCAGACCACCTTCAGTGGTCTCGTTTGATTTCAAGTAACTTTAACATTTGTAGGCCACAGAGAAAATTAAAACATTTCTACCTGTCTTTTGAAGACTTCCGCATAGGATTTTGAGTATGACAGCCCATTGATGGAATTCCAGATCTCGAAGAAAAGTCAGTGTCTGGCTCATTATATGGAACAGGTAAGAGTGGATACCAGAATCCAAGAACCGGAAACTCATGGTCAGATGTTGTCTGAGACTTGTGAAATTTAAATTTCATTTATAAATTGTGTCATTATCTTTGACACTGTGTAGGTACATGCAAAGGCATGTGCCTTTGGATGTACCTAGGAGGACACTGAACTGAGTGATCTGCACAGTACAATCTGAATGTTATTCAGTTATTACTGACAAGACTGGTTATGGCATAAATATAGCTGAGACTGGCACTTTCATTTAGAAGAAGCGTGTGGTCAGTGTCTTTGTGATAAATTTCATGATGGCCTAGCAGTTATGGTAACTTGCAGTGGACAATAAGATGACTTCACTGATGCCATCCTACTTATGTACTTCCTTGCACAATCATGGAGCAAAGAAGAAGCAGGGATAGAAGACAGCTGGATTGCCTCTTGTTAGTGAAAGTGTGGAAGATTTGCATTATTCTGTGTTAAGATCTCCTTTTCCTTCTGCTCACATTTGATGCATGATGCACTCACTGGTGTAAGACAAGATTTTCACGGCTGATGAAATCTGAAATCCACCATTAATTATTTTAAAGAATAAGCTTGCTAATTCATTAGTTACAGTTATGCTCACTCCTAGAACTACTGTTTTGCACTACAGAAAAATGTAATTGCTGTATTCCTATTATTTCTATTAAGCTTATAAAGATGTTTCAAACTATTGATAGCATACAGTGAATCACATTTTCTCTGGATTGTCAAATGAAAAGTGGTTGTTTCCAAGAAAAAAAAATGAAAAGGAGTTATAATTTTAGAGTAAAATGTGAATAATTAAGGTTTAAATGACAAGATGTTACTGCTTTGGGCTATCCCACTTACAATCAGGAAAGAATTGGTGAACTAGTTTACCCTTGTGTTTCATGGTATCATAACACATTTCTTTGTTTGCTCTTCTACTACTATACATCAGTGGAACACTGTTCTTTTCTCTTTCCTGTGAGTAATTACATACCACAAGCAGAATAGCATATAACAGCTATTAACACAATGCCAGTGCAGCCTCTTAAAGTCTTTTTTGTTATCTTGTTATTTATAGAGGTTAGTCATTTTGACAAAGATGCGAATTCCTTAAATTGTATTATCTTTTTTATACCCAGTTATTAATTTTTTTCAGAAGCAATAGAGAACTGTTGATACATAGCCCTATCTAAAAAAAAAAAACCTATGCAAAATAATTGCAGAATCAAAGAATGGTCTGGGTGGGAAACAACCTTAAAGATCACATAGTTCCAATTCTTCTGCCTTGGGCAGGATCACTTTCAACTAAATTAGGTTGCCTGAAGTCCCATATAACCTGGCCTTAAACATCTTCAGGGACAAGGTATCCTCAACTTCTATGGGCAACCTGTTCCAGTTCCTCTCTGCTCTCATAGTGAAAAATTTCTTCTGTGTATCTAATTTCATTCTACCCTCTTTCCTTATAAAACCATTGCTGCTTGTCCTATATACCTCCTATTAGCAGGAGTCCCTCTCCATATTTCCTGTAGTCCCCCTTGAAGGCTGCAATAAAATCACCATGGAATTTTCTTCAGTTCTCTCAGCCTGTCTTCAAAGGAGAAGTCCTCCAGCCCTCTAATCATCCTCATGGCCCTCCTCTGAACTCACTCCAGCAAGTCTATATCCTTCTTATATTTGATGCTACAAGGATGAACACAGTACTCCAGGTGTATTCTTACAAGAGTGTAGAGAAGGGGCAGAATCATCTCCTTCAGCTTGCTGGTCATGATTCTTCAGATGCAGCCCAGGATATGATTGGTTTTCTGGACAGCAAGTGCACACTGACAAGTTTCTAACCCACCAACACCCCCAAGTCCTTCTCCACAGAGTTGCTGTCAGTTCTTTCCAGTACTTGTGCTTGGGACTGCTTCAGCCAAGGTACACCACTTTGCTCACACTTGGACTTTTGGAATTTGATCTGTTTTGCATGAACCAACCTCTCAAGACTGTCAAGGCCCTTCTGGATGACATTACTTCCCTCAATTTTTCAATTACATCATACAGCTTGGCACCGTCTGAAAACTTGCTGATCCAAGAAACATCAGAAGAAGAGGAAAAAAAAAAAAAAAAAAAGGAAGAACGCTAACATCCATTGGTTCTCATTTTGTTGTTGCTGGTTGCATTTGTTGAAAGTGTAGTTCTATAGAAAGTAGAAGTTTGCAGTAGTGTACACAGTAATATAAAGTATGTATGGATACATCACCACTGTTGCTTGTAAATTGATGTCACTCTTCACACCTAGGGGAGTGCAAAGTAAAATTGCCTTGTTTGTTGCCTAACTTTAAGTACTTGTTCACTGATAACATTTTCTTCTCTTTCAAGCCTTAATTCTGGGTTTTGCTAAAGTTTCTGCCTGTCAGCTCTAATGATAGGTAGGTAGATATCACAAATTGTCACTCATTCTCCACAGCAATTCCTCTCCTACAGAAATAGTTTTAATAATACAGATGTCACTTAATTTTAGATAGTTGCATCATATTTTTAGATACATACTTCATCTGTTTTTGAGCCAGTCATCTTCTGGATGTGCTACTTCAGGACCACGTTAATTTTTGAAAATCTGGCTTTCAGTTGAATGAAATTCCCAAAGTGCTTATTTCTGTAAGTGATGTTGGTTTAGAGAATTCCATGAGGATTAATGCTTGGAAAAAAAATTTACTCCTGTACTGACAACGCCCACTGAGTAAATCATTAGTAATTGGCTGAATGGACACAGCCAAAGTGTTGTGCTTAACAGTTCTGTGTCCGGGTGGAGGCCAGTCACAAGCAATGTCCCTCAGGTTGGTCTTGGGACTGGTGCTCTTCAACATCTTCATCAATGATGTAGAGGATGGCACTGAGTGCGCCCTCAGTAAGTTTGTGGATCACACCAAGCTGAGTGGTGTGTTCAATACATTGGAGGGAAGGGAAGCCATCCAGAGGGACCTAGATAGGCTGGAGAAGTGGGCCCATGGAAACTTAATGAGGTTCAATAAGGCCAACTGCAGAGTGCTGCATTTGGATTGGGGCAATCTCAGGTATTTATACAGACTGGGGGAACTTCTTGAGAGATCATCCTGGTGGATGAGAAGCTGGACATGAGCCAGCAGTGTGCACTTGTAGCCCAGAAAGCCAACTGTGTTCTGGGCTCCATTAAAAAAGGGGTGGCCAGCAGGAAGAGGGAGGTGATTGTCCCCCCTCTACTGAGCTCTTGTGAAGCCCCATCTGGAGTATTGCATCCAGGCTTGGGGACCCCAGTACAGGAAGGTTGTGAAGCTCTTGGAGTGGGTCCAGAGGAGGGCCACTAAGATGATCAGAAGGCTGGAGCATCTCTCCTATGAGGGAAGCTTGAGGGAACTGGGATTGTTTAGCTTGAAGAAGAGAAGGCTCCAGGGAGACCTCATTGTGGCTTTCCAATATTGGAAGGGAGTGTATAAACAGGAGGGGAAATGGCTGTGAATGAGGGTGGGTAGTGATAAGACAAGGGGGAATGGTTTTAAATTGAGACAGGGGAGATTTAGGTTAGATATTAGAAGGAAGTTTTTCACCCAGAGGGTGGTGACACACTGGAACAGGTTGCCCAAGGAGACTGAGGATGCCCCATGCCATTCAGGGTCAGGCTACTGTGGACTTATTTGTGCTTTCTGTTGAGAAACTTGATAATCATTTAAACCAAGAAATTCAGCAAATTCACAGTCCATTGCACACAGTCCTCTTTTGTTTTTTGTCACATCCACGTACTGCAGTAAGGTTCCACCCTGGGATGGAGGAACCCAAGTCTCAGGTTCACAAGTTGACCAACTCTCAAATAAATCACTGAGCTGTTCTCACAACCCAGGGTAACACTGTTCAGATTAACTGAGTCTTTTCACCCCATGTTGGGGTTTTCCTATTTAAAGGCAAATAACCTTACGCTTCCTTTAGCCAAACCAGGCAGAAAAGGCATCCTTCAAATCCAGAAAATAAACTCCACTTACTCTTTCCTTAACTTGGTTAATAAAGTGTATGGATTTTTCACCGCTGAGTGTATGCATTCAACTATTCTCTTACTTGCCCTCAAATCTTGTTCTGAACTACAACGTTTGCTTTCTAATTTTTGCCGGCAAGTTTGGATTACTGTATTTGGATTCATATTCTATTAGTAATCCAAAGTCCAAAAATTATCTATTATTTCTTTTATGCATCTACAGTCACATATCCTCAAATGGCACTGTTTTACCCTGACTGGGCTACCTCTTGCTTTTAACTTCTATTTAGGGCTGCATTTTTGGCTCTGCCAGGTATCCCTCATATCCACACTCCCAAGTGTATCTTATTCAATATTTCTCTAATATCTGTGGCTACAATCTTGTTTCTCCCAGTTTGTGTTAAAGGCAGTCTTACAATTCTCAATCAGTTAATATTGTTTGATCCTTAGCTCCAGTTTGATTTAATTTCTTGCCAGAGTAACCTGTCATGTACAAGAATTTATGTATTCCTACTTGTTTTTTCAGTCTATATTTCATTGATCCCCAAAATAAGCCTTTTCTTATTGGGCATTATCTCCTATTATTCTTACAAAATCATCTATGGGTGATAAGAGACACCTATATCCACCAAAAGATAAACCTCTTTATCCTGCTCCCCTCTCTTCAGTTCTGACATCCATATTACACCCTACTCATCTTTGCGTTCCTCAGCCTGCGTCCTTCCCAAATTTTTCACTTTCCAAACTCTCATCATTACATAAACTGCTAACATCATATTTCAGTTTTACCTCCTCCTCTCCAGAGGCTTCCAGTGCTAACACTGGGATGTCGGGTTTCCTAGGTCTCTGCAGAGGCTATTCTCACTTCCAGTGTCCTATCCTCTCCACCTCCCCCTTCACAAGTAATGCTGTTTACAGCAGCAGTCTCTGTCCCCAGCTCCCTCTCTCACACCAAGTCCTGCTCTTGGGGGAATGGTGCCAGGGGTTGCTCTCATGCCAGCACAGATAACCTCACTTTCTCTTTAACCCTTTTTTCCTTTGTACACTATTCCAGTATTCGTACCTTCAGTTACACTTCCACATACCCTCAATTCTACTTCTGTATACCATTAACAATTACACTCTCGTATACCATCAAAACAGCTTGTCCCATTCCCTTCAAATTCCACAAATCAAACAATACAGTTCTTCAACTTCCACAAACACCCAGCAATTTGTCTCATGATTATGGTACTCAATTATAAAACTGGTCCCATTATTCCATTTATGTTCCTGATTCCTTATTCAATATTCCCTCTGGCTCACCAGAAATGTTTCTCCAGTAAACCAAAATAAAACCCATGGGGTCTTCTCGGTATCACTTTAGACACCCCTTCTTCCATAACAGCCTCATAGGTAACACTTTAATGACATAAACATTTAACAATCACAAAGACAGTGACAATAATCAGCACAATTTATCCTCACAGTCCTTCCTTCCTGTCTGCTTCCCTCCAGGGCCCACCCTTCCCTTTGTATTCCTTTACTATGATCTATAACATATGTATTTCCATCATCATCCCAGTCTATAGATTTAATTTAAACAGAGAGTATACGTATGTACAAACAAATAACACAGAGAACAAAAACAACTTTTGCTTCGTCCATCTCTGACTGTTTCTCTCATGGGAGAATGAAACGGCAGATCAGGACTCTGCTCTTGATTCATAGCTTAGCTATGTCTCACTCTTACCACACTCACATAATAGCGGCTTAGTCAAAATATAAATTCGAAATTTCTTAGTTTGTAGTTCTATTTTCCTCAAAGGATATCCCAAATATTGTGATGGTATTGATTCAGATACACAGTACCGAACATTTACAACAGATGGTAATAGCAATTATACAACCTATAACTCCTGTTATCACAATCAGGAGAACCCAGATAACCAGTTGACAGGATACCCACTATATCCTGTCCCCTTACCCCGTGTACAACTTATACGGTCTGTTTGTGGGTGCTCCCCTAAAGAGCTGTTCACCAAAGCCTGCCCACCCCAGCTGGCAGCCTACCAAACCTGTGAGCTCACTAACCAACCCAGGGGCAGCACAAAGGCTATACCCAGTGTAAGATGTCTCCATATGGTCTACTGGTCCCCTCATTCCATACACAAACCCGGTCCGCCAATGGATGGTCCTTGTCTGCTCCCACATTGATTGGATGAGGAAAGGGAATCCTTCTGAGAAATCTGAGGGCACGCCTAAAGCGTCCCTCTTCTCAAACAGTCCTGCAGCCAAGCAGAGGTTGTCCCATCTGGGGTGCCAAATTGATGTGCGGAATCAAACTCTGTAACCCAAGTAAGATTACAAAGCACATACTGTTTATTCAGTGCTGCACAGACACCAGGTGCAAGGGGGATAGATCCGCCTAATATGCACACTGTCTGGAAAAATCGTGCTACAGATATAGGAGAAACTAATACAGAATCAATAGTTTTCCCGGAATTCAGATACATATTCATTACACCCCCAAGAGTTCATTAGCATGCAGACCCTCCCCTCTTGTGCGTGCATAGTGGGTCATGGGATGAAGATGTGTTGTCTTCCTTGCAAAGGCTTCTGACCTTTCTCACTGTAAACTTCTGACCTTTCAGGGGGGCGTTCCCCCAAACTGGTTTCTTCTTGCCCTGTGGACATCTAATCACCTCCCTGCCAAATGTCCTTAGGCTTTTCTCAAACCCTTATCTTTATAGCCTTCATCCTCCTCACTATCCC
Organism: Perdix hodgsoniae; assembly: GCA_035772895.1. Classification (NCBI taxonomy): domain Eukaryota; kingdom Metazoa; phylum Chordata; class Aves; order Galliformes; family Phasianidae; genus Perdix; species Perdix hodgsoniae. Next base: position 4,593,519 of record JAPSGF010000052.1, read on the forward strand.
AGACCCAGCATCTGCCATCTCTTATTTTTTAACAGGCTTTACATTTCTGCTTACATAAACTATCTCTAACTGTTCCCTTTCACCCCCCTTATTCTCAGTCACTGTGCAGCCTTCTTGCCTTTTTGCTTTCACTTGTAGGGCCCTTTTCACCTTTCAGCATTTTTGATTATTCTTCCAATCTGTGTGTCCTTGTGCTGTTACAAAAACTGCCAGTAGCTAGTTTTTCCAGTGCCCACTGTGAAAAGTATGCATCTCAAAGTTAACACCAATTTGTATGGAAAATAGCATCAAAGGATAAAAAAGGGCTATACAAGTAAGGAAATTAGGTTGTATTGGCCCCACTGAGTTTCTCCGGTGTTGTAACAGAAGTTATTCTTTCTGCTGATCCCCATCAATTTTTACGCAAGCTGATTTTAACTCCTCGTGTTTAAATTGCCAACATACTCTATTGTTTTTCTTTAACATAGAGGAAAAAAGCAACAGTCTTCTGCAATCAGGCGTCTGTCAAAATTCATTAATACCGAATCTACAAAATCGTAACCTCTAAGACACTTTTCAAAATTTTTAAAAAAGAAGTTTCATAACAATTGGCAATATCCAACCACAAATAAGATTCAACATCACACTACATATTTACATAATGCAAAAATCTCTCATTTGTGAGAGATGGAGCTTCTATGGGCAATTATTTGTGACCCTTTCTTGAATACACCAATCAAATTAGCATCTCTTGGGAGAAAAAAAAAATACTTTTTTTTCTTTTTTTTTTAACAGTGGAAAGAAAAAGGGAAAAGTCTGTTAGAATAGAAAGCCATAATGAATGTCAGTAGTTCTCCCAGTGGGAATTATTCATGATTATGTCAACCTTTTTCAGACAAATTCAAATTCTAAGACAGAGAGAATGAAACTCTTAGAACTAACAGCAAAAGTATTCCATTCAATTTCATAAAAAAATAAATGTATTGCTCTGACAAATGAGGTCAAGATTTGGAATCTGACCTAAGAGTGGAAGATAATTCTTTCTTGTGTCTAATAATGAATAATGTCTTGTCTATAGGAAGAAAATCCCAGAGGAGGTAGGTGAAACACTTAACAGCAAATATTGAAAACAATGAACTAGTTACCTGTTGGAAATAAACAATTTTTACTTTCCGTATGAATTTAGTCCCTTGAATTTAGATAATTTCTTTACTCTTTTCTTGTTTGTTTTCCTTCAGATAAATAGCAGACTAAGGAGAAATAACTTAATGCTTGTCATGAATTTTCTTCCCATTTCAGGGCTCTGGAGCCTTCTTATATTCTATAATTTTTTTAGAGATATTTTCCACGAAGAGTGCTACACATCTCATCACCCTCAGTCAATGTGCCTTCTACATTAAATGCACATGGCTTAAAATACAGATCCAGTCTATGGAACGGGGATGGGGGCTTAATGCACTAACCGGCTTAAGTGTGTTATTCCTTCTCTGTAGTTCAGTGAATCGCGCTTTGTTTTGTTTGTTTGTTTATTTGTTCCCTGGAGATTAATGGCTTCACTAATCAGAGTAAAAAATTCATTTCCCCATGGAAAGTTCCTATGAACTTGTGAAAAGGCAAAAGATACTAGCATATAACCTGCAAGCCAAGGAAGGTGCATAGTCTCCCCCTTTTTGGATTGTTTTGTATTGAAGAGTGGAGTTATCATGACTGGTCTTTTCCATCTGCCTTTTGTTTACCTTTTTGTTTCCATCTGAGAACTTCGTTTTAAACAGAATGAACCAGGCAAGTATTTCAAAATGGAGTATGTTCCTTCTCCCAACCTTCTCTTGGTGAATGCGGATCCAGAATATGGACTGTATTTTAATATACAGTTCTCATATCATTTAAAACCAGTTAGTTTTCTCTGTGTTGCAGGTCATGGGTGTTGGATATCCCAGTATGAGGTGACAAGTTACCCTATTGTATTTTATATGGAACTTAAGTGTGAACTGAAGTTTATCACCTTCCCGCCTGCCTCTTTTTATCATTATGAGTCATTTGTCTTTGATAACTATAATCCTAGAGTCCTAGCAGACTCAGAATACTGATAACTGTATATGACCTTATGTTTAGTATTTTAACACTAACATAATCTAGTCCTCATTTGTTTCATCTTGATTTAATTTCACTATGATCTAATTTCTAATTGATTAAAAATGTAAAAAGGGAGGTCTTTGTTACATTACTCAGGAAAACTGTTTTTTTTTTTTGTTTTTTTTTTTGTTTTTTTAAGGGGAGTTTGCACTTAGAAGGAGGCCAGCGTACCAGTTCTGAAGTTTATCTATCTCAGTTTGGAGTTACTGCTGAGATGGCAAAGCTAATAAGCTTACAGTATGTGATCATTAGTGTGAGAGCAACTTGTGCAGACATGATCAGCCTTTCTGCAGCCTTGTTCTCATCCATGCTTTTGCTGGGATAACTGTGATCTAATAAAATTCAATAGAGGGTTTCAGAAAACATGATACAGGGGGCAAGTAGTTGGGTGTCCTATTTGCTTAATGACCACAGCTAGACATTACTAATGAAGGTAGCAAATGTACTTCCAGATTAGATATATCTACATAATGTAGATGTGTAACCTCTTGTTCTCAAATTGTAGACAGTTTCTATTGAAATTTTGAATACTTATCTCAGTATGTTCAATTCTCAGTCTTAACAACTCTAACTATAAATGACTGATTCATTATTTTTTCCAGCTTTATTTTATCTTACCTTATTTATTTTCATCTTACCTACCTTCAGCCTGGTCCCCAACCTGAAAGAAAGAAAAGAATATGGTGTTGTTGGGTAGAATTATTCATGCAGGAGGAAAGAAGGGCAGTTGTATCTATCACCAACTTGAAGCATCAGGAAGACTGTATTCAGTTCTGTTTTTTCTTATCTCTGCCTCTATGGGTGTGGAATAGCACTTTTCTGCTCCTCACAAAGATGTGAGAATTACTTAAGTAGTTCCTTTAGTGATCAGTACAGTGGATCTGAGGAGATAAAAGAAAAGTCCTGTAAACAGATTGGAAGGAAACCAAACCATAGTGTATCTTAGTGCAAATTAATTCTTATTATTATAACTTCCAGAACAGAAAATGAAGACGTGAATGGAGGTAGAAACGTCTTTTGCAAAGGAAATGGTAGGAGAACTGTTAGAGTTATTGGCAGTGCTAAGAATGGTCAACGAAATGTTCAAGAAATGCCAGCTAGGCTGAGAAAAAAAAAAAAAGATCATGAAGAAAATGCATAGGATGTCATAAAAAGGAAAACAAAAAAACAGGATCAGTAAATCGTCTATGTATAAAAGTAAATTTTAGTCAGGAAGCTTATAACATCTCTGGAAGGCAAAAATATTGCAGGTGGTGCACAATGAGCAAGGCACTCTCACATCTGCAGTGAGTTGGAGCAGTGGACAATATAAGGCAAACTTGTCTAATACATTTTTATAGTAGTGCAAGATATTTCAGAACTTTGAGGAAGACTGCACACAGGTGAGAGTGGATATTGCTAAGATACAAATGAGTTGAGAATTTCTTTAATTTCATAATTTAAACTGGTTTTATTCATTGTCTTAAATTCTCTACTGGGATGGTTAGAAGACAAAACATGGCTTTAAAGAACGATGACTGACAGATAATATGAAGCTAAAATAGTTCAGGTAGAGTACAGCTCAAAACATGTTGATTGCAGGCCTCTGCTAATCCATTTTAGTCTCTCAGCTGAAGCACTTAAGTAAGATTGATTTAATCCTTCTGAATCTTCCTTCCACCACAATATCTGATCTCCTTTCCCAAGGTTATCTTTCCATCCCTGAGTTCCCTTGAGAACTGGAAAACTGTATATAAAGCGTTAAAATCTTTGGATTCTTATGTTCACATCTGAGCATCAAATCATGTTTATAGTGTTCCCTAAGATAACTCCTTTTTCTGTGTATATGTGTATAAACACCATTTTATGGTCTTATAAAAGGCTGGATCAATATTTTATATTATCTCTGAAAGCGTAGTTAAGGCATTTACTATTTTCTCAGGATATTACCTAACACAGTCCTTTCATTAATACTATCCTTACTTGTTTTTCCCCTTGAATGAAATTTTTAGCACAATTTCTTGGATTTGCAAGCTAGAAATGCTAGTAAACTGCTCTGACAGATAGAATTATTATCCTTTTTTCCATATTTCCTAACTGAACCTTATAGGATCCAGCTCTTGGCATGAATAAGCAGAGAGGAACAAAGAAACTGGACACAAGCATAGTATACGTATGCCACTCTGAAATTAGTGTCTTCTACTTATTTCTGGGGAAATTGCAATGGATGCAATAGATACAATAATACTATTTGATAGATAGAATTCTCAGCTACTAAACACTATTTTTCAACATAACCACCACCATTAATCATGCATTTTTGGCAGCAGTGAACAAGAACTTGTATGTTGTGCTCACGAAAATCTGTCTGGCATGTGACGTGTCTTTCATGTCGCAGTTGCCACTGCTGAAATGCACCACCTCACTGAACTCGCATAAGTATTCAGCAAGTGTTGATGAATGTGAATGGGTTCCAGTTTTCAGAAATTCAGTAAAACACCTTTGCATCATATGTACTTCCATGTCAGAAACCATTTTGTCAGGCTGCTATTCAGCTACCTTCTGTCACACAGCAAAAAAAAAGTAAAATAAAAAAAGGAATATTTGTGGGAAAGTTCAGGCTCTACTAACATACCACGAACATCCATTCTCTGACATCCTGGGCCAACATAATATAGTAGAAGGCATTACTTTTGGAGCAGCTCTAGTACTTCCTTATTGGTAAAACTTTCATTCTGCCTGACAAACTTATAAGTCTCCTGGTCTTTTAAAACATATTTTACATACTTTATTTATTATTATTATTATTATTATTATTATTATTATTATTATTATTATTATT